>CM042250.1:53162472-53187472 GCA_023566225.1 Romanogobio albipinnatus
GTTTGACTGACATTATCTACATTTTCATGTATTGAGATATAATATCATGATATCTGAGCAGTTCAGAGCAGCTTATGTGGCTCACTTATGATTTCTGTGTCCAAATCTATTCATTTATTCATAACATGCAGTTTCACTGCAGGATTTCAGGATTTCACAGAAATTGCTAGTAAATTTCACAAAGACACATTGAATTAATCATGACATTTTAAAGTATAAAGATTGAAATAGTAGTTTCTTGTTTTATTTATTTACAAAATCTTTTATTGTTGACTGTGTTTCAGAAAATGTACCAGTTTTTTATGACATGGACATTTTAGGTGGGATTTTCAAATGATTAAACTTCGAGAAAATGATTCAGAAATTCATGATATTTGTAAAAATAGTTTTTTTTTACCTACACTCAAGATGTAGTGAACATTTATTGTTATATTTTATGAGAGAAAATATATAAATATTCTGATATAAATGAAAGTTAGGTTGAAATTAAATACCTAAAATTGAAACGTATAAAATAAAATATAAACATGTTTAAAAAATAACTAATAAAAATGGCAAAATTATTCAAACAAACCCAAATTAAAATGAAAACAGTAAATGTAAAAATAAAAACTATAATAATACTGAAAACCGAGGCAACGTTTCTCATTTTTATTTGAACTAAAATAACACAAAAAAAAAACTAATAAACAAAACGATATAGATATATTTAATATAAAATATTAAAAAAAAAAACACAACAAAATTATTAAAACGAAAACAGGAGAACTAATTCAGACTATTAACAAAAATGATGAAGGCATGAAGGCAAAAATGATGAAGGCAACATTTCTCATTTTTATTTGACCTAACAAACACACACATATTTAATATATAAATATCTTTATTTATTTATTTACAAACTTAATAATAAAAATGGCAAAACACAACAAAATTATTAAAACTTTAGCTAAAAAAAATATAATATTAATATAAAAAACTATAATATTGAAAACCAAGGCAGCATTTATCATTTTTATTTGAACTAAAATAACTCAAACTTAAATTGAAATAAAAATTAATAAAAAGATTATACATATATTTAAAATATATGAATAAAAATGGCAAGATACACAATAAAATTATTACAACTTTAGCCAAAATTAAAATGAAAACAGGAAATAATTCAAAACAAAAATTTCTAAAAACTAATTCAAACTATTAACAAACATTATAATATTGTTTTTATAAATTATAATTTATGATTTATTTCATATATAATATATATATATATATATAAAAATGAATAAAAATGGCAAAACAGAACAAAATTATTAAAACTTTAGCTAAAAATAATAACTAATTAAAAATATTAACTAACATTATAATATTGTTTTTAAAAATTATAATTTATGATTTATTTAATATATTATATAATATATATATATAAATATGAATAAAAATGGCAAAACACAGAACAAAATTATTAAAACTTTAGCTAAAAATAAAAACTAATTAAAAATATTAACAAAAACTATAATATTAGAGAAACCACGTCTTTATTTTCATTTTTTTAAGAAATATATATATTTAAAATAAATATGAATAAAAATGGCAAAAAACACAACCAAATGATTAAAACGAACTCACATTAAAACAGAAAATATAAAAATGTAAACAAATTCAAAATATTAGTGAAAACTATAGTAATGCTAAAATAACACTGCATGGGTCGGAGAAATAGGGAAGCAAAATATATTTATTCGTTCTTTTCTTTTTCTATATGTGGTGAAATATGACCCTGGACATTTGAAATCAACATCATCTCATTGACCCATGAAACCTTAAGAAACAACACTTGTCAGTGCACTTACTTATGTAGGGAAATCATGAATTAATGTGCTTATGATTTCACACATGTAAATATATTCTGAAAACATGAATGGCATACTTTCACCACATGTTGTTGGCTGATATCAGTGCTCCGCTCAGGGAGCTTTTATCGTATAATAACCTTCATAAAGTATGTCTGGAATATATTTTCTGGGCTCGTTGTTGTTGTTGTTGTTGTTGGTTTGTGTTTCTCCCCGTCTCACGTCCTGACGTTTGCGCCGTCATTCTGCATTGTGCTGTCCTCTACTCTATTTGCTTTGCCAGGTTAGATATGATATTGGGTCCTCCGGGTCCCAGCACCCCTCGCCAAAAGAAGTGTTCAACCAAAGGAACCACAGAGTCGCCCCAGTTGTCTTCTAGGTTAGGACGCCCCAGACTGCATCTCCCGGGCCTGCGTTAGAGCGAGTGAAGAAACCTGCTTCTGTTTCAGACTACATGGCTAGTAGAGACTGAGCACAAACGCCACTCGTGGAGGGAAAGCCTCGTCTGGGAAAATACAGAGAAACCTTTTCAATTATTCCATTTGTTTTTGTAAATGACCTACGAGTTTGATTCAATTTGAGGAAAATACATTTTTTTTAAAGTATGAGGGAAAATCTTGGTTAAAGGGGCCGTATGTAGAATTCAGAAGCGCTTGTTATTAGCGACACCGGTGGCCGTTGAGTGAACTGCAGCAGCGACTTATTGCCAGAGGTGGACAAAATACACAACTCCATTACTTGAGTAAAAGTAAAAGTACAGAAGTATTTGTTTTACGTAAAGTACTTAAGTATCAAAAGTAAATGTAATTTTTTTCAGGCAATGCATTATTTTATTATTGTTGTATAAATGCACTCTATGCCACCAGTCAATCCGACATGCTAGCATACGACTAACTTAAACTCATTTAAATACTCTTTACAGAGCTGCTGTCACTTTAAGGCCAAATGCAGGGGTCCAATACACTGATACACATCTGATGTTCTCCCAACTGACGTTTAGATTTTTGAGCATTTGATTAGACATGCGTCAAGTGTATGCCAACTAAACTAATCTTTAATCTTTTCAGAAAACTGAAACATACTTTTTAACAACCCGTTCTCACTCCCAAAGCATCGAAAAACGAAGCATGGTCAAGTGCTTTCCGCGTCACAATAAAGACGCTAAAGGCACCCCTAGGCGTCACTATATCGACGCGCTGAGTGCTCCATTCATTTCAATGAGAAACCTTCGGCGTCAGACACAGATGCATTGGGCATGGGAAAGTTATCGTCATGCTGATCATATATTGGGTTATGATTTTGCCATTATGACATGTTGGACTGTGATTCTCAATTTAATCAGCCATTTTATTTACGCTATCTAGACACGTTTTAACATGTAACCCAACCCTATTCCATCCCTAAACCTGCCCATTTGTGTGGTATAAAACGCAGATATAACAGGCAGAGTCTGAACAAATATTCCGAAGCCAAGCGATTGATTAGTGTGAAGGAAATCCCCAAAAGCGATCAGCGTCTCCATCCGCAGAAGATCACGAACACGTACAATTTCAAATATTGCCGCCCGTTACGTCAGTTTTCATAGTGAAATTTCATTGGCTCTCGTATGTCTCGTGACCAATTGCGTCATTACGTCAGCTTTGATTTTAAAATGTCATTGGTTCTCGTGTGTCTTGTGACCGAATGCGTCATGCTAAAGAGTTGTGTGTATTATTTGAATGAGATATGAATGAGTGTGTTAACGGAGCGGCGGGATCATCATCTCAGCGATTAAAACATTAAGATCAACTCTGTTCTTTACATGAAGACATCGTGTGACTTCAGAAGACTTGGAATGCAACATGAGTTAATACTTTTATAGTGTTGTTGGTAAGTTTTTGCAATAAATACCTGTGACTGTACTTGTATTTGCCGGTTGTGTATTTTATATTGTTTAGGAGTGGGTAGGTTTAGGGTAGGAGTTGGGTTAGCTGCTCCAAAATATAAAAGTAACCTTTAAATATGAATAAAATATTAATAAAATCATGTATGCTTTTACAAATGCAAAGAATAAAATGCGTCTTGATCTGACGCATTGGGTAAACAACTGAAATCAATGGAGCACTCAGCGCGTCGATATAGTGACGTCTAGGGGTGACTTTAGCGTCTTCATTGCAGCGCGGAAGGCACTTGACCATGCTTCGGATTTCGATGCCCTGGGAGTGAGAATGGGTTGTTTTTAGGTATGGCCATGGGTGCACACACTGCGCCGAGAACCGCCTTCTTCCATTTAGCTATAAACTCAGTGTTCAAACAATGTTGGGAAACGACACATGACCCTACAAGAGTGATTACTGATAGGCTGTCTGCAAAAAAAAAAACTTTTAAAGAAGAAAAATAAGCTGCTACAGAAACGACTTTCGACTTTGAGGACCTTGATAGAAATGTAGTGGAGTAAAAGTACGATATTTGTCTTTCAAAATTCTGGAGACACAACAAGTGAATAGGGAAAGAAATTACATATCAATATTCATATGAAATATTAGATATTATTATAAAAAAACGATTACTTCCAATCATTACTCACATTATGTCACTTCTATTGTTGCACCAAGAACACATTAATATGCAAATTAGATGCATTGCATTGAATGGGAAAACTCAAGTATGGCCATTTTACCCACATATTGCATAAAGTAAAATGGAATATCAATGCATTCTGTTATATCTTCCATAGCATAGTTCAGAATCATCTTTAAACAAAGTTTAGTTTAAAAAAATCCTGATACCTAAAAATTGATTGGTGAATTAAAAATAAATCCCATTGTTTTTGCCTGTATATGCAATTTCATGTCATTTTAGTAGTCCTGGTGTCAACTACAGAGGACATATCATAACATATGAATAAAATATAATTGTTCAAAAATGTTTGTTTTTTTCCATTTGTTTCTTATGCTCTAAACAATGTAAGACATGAAAAAATACTAAATTCAAAACGGGGTCCCTGGAAGTTAAAGGGTGTGTTAGAAATATGAGCCTATAGGCGGTGCACAACACACACACACACACACACACTTATTATTACACACACAGGGATGCGCAGCAGCACACACACATATTTAAATATTAAAAATAAAAGGATTCCTCTCTGGATAAGCGTTCAGTCTCTCCTCATGTAAATGGTGAATCCTCTCATGGTGCAGCACAATTGGCTTTTAAAGGGAAAGGGAGATGAGGCTCTGATTGGTTTATTGCACGTTACGCCCAAAACACACCCATGACTCATTAAGAGACGAGGGGCGACACTTTTAGACCAAAAGTGGATTCTAAGAGCTCCTCCGCCATGAGCTCAGATCATAAAATAGGGCCCTAAATGTGTATATAATGAACATCCCGACGCCGTCCACTGCTAAGAGAGACGTTTAGATGATTAAATGTAAATATGTGCTGCATGCTTTCCTCTCAATAACAAAATAAACACAACAAAAATGAGAAAACAGCAATCAACAACATCCTGCGGGCCGCGAGTTTGAGACCCCTGGTCTACATGCATTCATAGACAACCTATAGGAAGTCGGGGAAGGTCTCGTTTTTTAAGGTTAAAAAAAAGGAAATTCTTACATATAGCCCCTTTAAGGTTTTTATCTGACAATTATTTAACAAAAAAAGGCTAAATGCAGCTCCAGATTTTTACTATTAAAAAAATGCATAGAAAAACAAAAAGCTCACATACATAATCCGTTATTGATATTTCGTTGGTTCTCTTTTGCATCTGTTCATAACATCTTGGCATCAAAAATAATGTTGTCACAATTTGGCCTTTTGTTATTATCACAAATGAAACAATCGACTCCAATCTTGAACACATTTTTTATTATATCTGAATAAAATTCATAAAATGTCATTAAAAAGAATGACATGATCCCACGATGGACCCCTGAAAGGTTCCGTGTATGACGAGCCTTTTCTTCTACGAGTGTCTGCCTAAACATCTAGTCTATTAGAGGTTAAAGGGCCTGGAGCCCCTCTGATAATCAACTCTTAATCCACTTCATGAGCTGTGTGTGTGACTGAACTGATCACGAGAGACGCTGCGATGAGAGAAAAGCAGGGGAAGCACATGTCAGGTTTCGGTCAGTTACTAGTCATGTAGCTGAACTCAAACTGGTTTAGCTAGTTTGCCTGCACCGCTGCTTGGAAATGAAGAGTTACAGCAGCAAGAAGCAGCAAATGGAGATGCACATGGTTCTTTCATTTTATTTAGCATCGCTGTTTTTGCTTATGCATGTCGGCCTGGCGTTCTTTCAGGCATGCCTCATGGGGTATATCAGCAGGGCATGCTTGATTCCCAGCGTTCTGCTGAGCACGTGCAGAGGTTTTTTAAAGGACTATTTGGAGCAAATTGGATGCGATGCAATAGTTCTGATGCTTTGAAAACCGTTTATAGTGTCTCACATCAGACACACCCCTGCTAGTGTAGTATCATCTGAAGCTTTGGATAATGTGTCAAATTGATCCTCACGGTCGCATTTATATACTAAAGATGACAGGCGATGGGATTTCACGTTGACACATTGTTCCAAAATGGCAAATATCCACAGAAAACGTCCGTCTGGAGGGCCTGACTCTTTCTGTCCAATCATCTCTGTCTATCTGTGTGTGGACACGCCCACTCATTATCATATCCCTCCCTCTGCATGCATTCATTTACATCCTACAATGCTTTGTGCTTTAAGATACGAATACATGGTTTATTTGATATCAGTTGTTATTATGATAAAACGTTGGGTAACTAATAATGTGATTAATGAACGTGTAATGGAAATAGATGCTCATTTGATGCATTTTGTGGCAAAACTCAATAAATAAAATTAGTTGTACTTAACAATTGGTGAATATCAAAAAAGGATGTGTTTGTCCGGTGAATCACGGGTTCCCCTGAAGCAGATGTTTGCAGGAGAGACTTGTGAATTATCAAGGTGTTTCTGTCTTTGATTGGTTGTTAGAGTGGATCAGATTGTTGGTCGAGGCGCTCCGATAGCAGACAAGGACCGTCCTAAAGGAACCACAGACGGAGAACTGCCCGAGGATCCCAGCATGATGGGACGACTTGGGAAAGTGGAGAAACAGGTAAATCACAGTAAATGATTGCCACTGAACTCATTCAGTGAAAGATTGTTCAGTGTTTGACTGACAGAGAGAAATGCATTTAAAATGATTCTTCATAATGACTCGTAAGAGAAGCTTCATTTTAAAAGCATTTTGAGCCGTATGTAGATTCTATGCAATGTGACACCCGCCCACAACTGCAGACAGACTCCGCCCTATTTGCATAGACCCCGCCCACAACTGCAGACAGACTCCGCCCTATTCGCATAGACCCCGCCCACAACTGCAGACAGACTCCGCCCTATTCGCATAGACCCAGCCCACTGGGTTATGTAAAGATTGTTTTCACTTAAATTAAAAGTAGTTCTTTTAAAGCCTAATAAATGTTGAAATTGGGAGCTTTCAGTTATACTGTAATGTAACGTCATTAATGTTTCATAGAGACATCAGTGATACTGGCCTTCATTCATAAAAAGACACCATTACAACACATATTTAAAATATGCAGCCTTTAAATTGTTTCTACATTAATTTGGAGAGTAACTGAAATTATTACAATATCAAAATATTAAAAACTTAAAATATTAAAAACTTGCGATTAATTATAGAATTATTATTTTTTTGATCGATTCCCAGCACTAGTTTCTAAGCATAAGATAATGCGATCTTCCTCTTCTGCAGGTGATGTCAATGGAGAGGAAACTGGATTTCCTGGTGAACATCTACATCCAGCGCATGGGCATCCCACAGTCCGAGACGGATGCCTACTTCGCCTCTAAGGAGCCTGACCCGGCGCCGCCGTACCACAGTCCGGTCGAGCACATGGAGAAGAGCGGCTCCATTACCAAAATCATCCGCTCCAACAGCTCAGCTGGCCAGAAGAACTTTGACCCGCCGCCCTCCACCTGCGTCAATCACCACTGCCCGCCCTCCACGTCCTGGCACCCGCAAACCCTCCCCGAACCCGGCCAAGGCACGTCTCCGATGGGCGACCCCTCGCTAGTGCGCATCCCTCCACCCCCGGCCCACGAGCGCTCGTCCGCCGGCCACAACGGAGGTTCTCGTCCACATCATTCTCGAGGGAACGCGGGCGAAGACGGACGCCCGTTGGCTCTTTCCCAGCAGCAGGCCGGAGCCGAGAGCGACGCATCCATATCCATCCCTTCAGTGGACCATGAGGAACTCGAACGCTCCTTCAGCGGCTTTAGCATCTCGCAGTCCAAAGAAAACCTGGACTTTCTCAACAACGCCTACTTCAGCGGCGTGCCGCGCTGCACTAAAGTGAGGCCGTACATCGCAGAGGGCGAGTCGGACACGGACTCCGACCTGTGCGCCCCCTCGCCCCATTCCGCCACCGGCGACGGCGCCTACGGAGACAGAGGCTGGTCCGGACCGAAGTGAAACTACGAGGAACCAGCGAAGTGCACGCTAGACTGCATTTGAGGCACCTGCGTGTTTACAAAGCAGTGTTTCTCTTACAAGCACAGCTCCACGAGCCGGAGAAAGGTGGAGACGGAAACCACTGAACTCAGAAGCAATGACTTCTGGGAGCCAAGCACTTGCTTATCTCATCATGGATGAGACACCTGAACAGTCGTTATCGTTTCATATGTGGTGCATTTTCATCTTTAAGAACATTTTCTCTTAGGATTTGCACATCGTCAGTGTTTGCATCTCACTGGTTAAAGGGATCGTTCACTCCAAAATAATAATTTACTCATGATTTATTTGAAAAAATACAAGCATCTGCCAAGCTCCAAAATAAGCGTGCGTTTACATGAACCCTCATCCTTCCCTCGCGGGTCAAAATGGCCTGAAGCCCTAAAATTATAATTTTTTTGTCCAGAAAGCTTTTCATTTTATTTTGATAAAAATTTTGGCCCCACTTTATATTAGGTGGCCTTAACTACTATGTACTTACATCAGAAATGCACAGGTGTGGTGGTGTAGGTCAGTTTAAGGGTAGGGTTAGGGACAGGTGTGGTGGTAAGGGTGAGTTTAAGGGTAGGGTTAGGGACAGGTGTGGTGGTATGGGTAAGTTTAAGGGTAGAGTTAGGGACAGGTGGGGTGGTATGGGTAAGTTTAAGAGTAGGGTTAGGGACAGGTGTGGTGGTAAGGGTGAGTTTAAGGGTAGGGTTAGGGACAGGTGTGGTGGTGTGGGTGAGTTTAAGGGTAGGGTTAGGGACAGGTGTGGTGGTGTGGGTAAGTTTAAGGGTAGGGTTAGGGACAGGTGTGGTGGTGTGGGTGAGTTTAAGGGTATGGTTAGGGACAGGTGTGGTGGTGTGGGTGAGTTTAAGGGTAGGGTTAGGGACAGGTGTGGTGGTGTGGGTAAGTTTAAGGGTAGGGTTAGGGACAGGTGTGGTGGTGTGGGTAAGTTTAAGGGTAGGGTTAGGGACAGGTGTGGTGGTGTGGGTGAGTTTAAGGGTATGGTTAGGGACAGGTGTGGTGGTGTGGGTGAGTTTAAGGGTAGGGTTAGGGACAGGTGTGGTGGTGTGGGTAAGTTTAAGGGTAGGGTTAGGGACAGGTGTGGTGGTGTGGGTAAGTTTAAGGGTAGGGTTAGGGACAGGTGTGGTGGTGTGGGTGAGTTTAAGGGTAGGGTTAGGGACAGGTGTGGTGGTGTGGGTAAGTTTAAGGGTAGGGTTAGGGACAGGTGTGGTGGTGTGGGTGAGTTTAAGGGTAGGGTTAGGGACAGGTGTGGTGGTGTGGGTAAGTTTAAGGGTAGGGTTAGGGACAGGTGTGGTGGTGTGGGTGAGTTTAAGGGTAGGGTTAGGGACAGGTGTGGTGGTGTGGGTCAGTTTAAGGGTAGGGTTAGGGACAGGTGTGGGTGAGTTTATGGGTAGGGTTTGGTGTAAGGGAAGTGTCAACTGTGTAATTACAAATATAACTACAACTAGGTCTTTCTATGTGTACTGAAGCATTCCATTCATTCCTATGGGGGTCAAATTGACCCGCGAGGGAAGGGTTTATTACTTTTTTAAAATTTCAATCACAAAACTCCTTAAATCCAGTCAGTTTTGTGTGTATTCATGGTTCAAGTGCGACAAAAGTCCTATAAAGACCACTCCGATGAACTCTCAATAAAAAAAATTAAAGAAAAAGATTTTCGGGTCAAAATGACCCGAGGGAAGGATGAGGGTTGAGAAATGCATTTGGCAGATGCTTTTATCCAAAGCGACTTGCATTGCATCTAAGGTTATATGGGAATCAAACCCATGACTTTGGTATTGCTAGTGTTTGAGCTACAGGAATTATTTGTTTGTTAAAATGTTGTTTATTTGACTCGTCTTCTGAAGTTATGAAGGTATAGTTGCTGATAAACATCATGTGGGCGAGGGATTGAGAGAATTGAGATTTTGGATGAATGACCCCTTTGAAAAGTGTCGTCCATGTTCGCTTGTGAATGTACTTCACGACAGCTTGTGAATTTCATAACGTCTTTAAACCAGGTCACTTGATGTCACAATATTCCCTAAATTAATACCATGGTTAGGAAATTCACTTCAAGTACATCAGAAATATAAAATATCACTCTCTCAAGTTTACAATTTTTTAATACACCCTGGACTAATAATTTGCATGTCACTAAATTAGGAATATTTAGAAAGAATGTATATTTAAAGTTAATTTTAAAGCCTATTTTCTGCTAATATTTGTTTCTTTTCCTAAAGATACTAAAACAGTCCAAAGCGATTTCTAAAAACACTGTACATAAACTATTTCTGTATCCGTTTAATAACGTAACGTCTGCTTCACAATCATTCTGCATATATATATATATATATATATATATAAACATCTCAATTTCTAACACATGCCGTCGGAAAACACGAGGGCCAGATGAATGAAGATGAACATGAACTAACTTGGTTAGTTGTGAACACTGTACAAAAAATAGTTTCAACTTAAAAAAAGTAAGTATTCGTCCTGCCGTACAAATTTTAAGTTTAGTCAACTTGAAATGTGAAGTTGTACTAACCTGGATATTTGAGTTGACTAAACTTAAAATTTAAAAAGGCAGCTTGAACACTTACTTTTTTAAGTTGAAATTTTTTTTACAGTGTACTCACATTTTGAATGCACTGATTTTATGTGACAATTGCACCGTATCGTTTTGCCTTGTCCTGATGTGATTGATGTTCTGTTGCCTTTTACTGTTTGTTTTATTGCTTGAAACCATAATGAACAAAAATGTCTGTGGAGGCCGGATATAACGTCAAAGTCGCTTCACACAGTCAGACTGAAAATCTCCAAAGAGGAAAGTTAGTTTACATCATCCCGTCTTCCATATCGCCTGCGTTCAGATATCCGACAGTCTCACCCTTTAATGCTGTTCTTCTGTTTCTTGTGCTGGACAGAGAGGGGAAACCGGGGCTAGTTGTCACACTTTCCACTCCAGTGAATGGTTTAATAGGAAAAAGCAGTTCATTTGCATGCATTTGGCAGATGCTTTTATCCAAAGAGACTTACATTGCATGCAATGTTTACGTTTTATCAGGTCATGCATTCCCTAGGAATCGAACACATGGCCTTGGTGTTTCTCTACTGTACTGTAGTGGGGCATGTTGTCACACCATATGATATAAGTTACAAAAACAGCTGATATATCTAATAGTAACGCAAATAAGTTGGCAAATCTCCCAAAAAAATGTAAATGTAAAGTTTAAGTAAGCAGAACGTGCAGATTTTGTACTCATACATTTTAAGTGCTCTTCACTCCTTTGGAGTGTCATGGCAAAGTGTGCTGGGAAATAGAAATCCCAGCCCAGTTTCAGTTAAATTTAAGTTTGTCTAAATTAAAAGAAACTAATGAAACTATTCAGATTACTTCAAATGTGTCAGTTTTGTGAACTGAAAAGAAAAAGTTCTAAATACTCATAAACGTTCAGTTGATTGAACTAATCTGTGTAATTTGAGTTGGCTCTACTCAAACCAGTTCATTATTTTGAGTGTTAAACCTCGTGCACACCGGGACGAATATCGCGCACACGCTTATCGCCAGAGTTTTTCCAAGACATTTTTCGATGTGTCTTTGTGTTCATCCCCAAGCGATTTTCACCAGCGATGCCTCGAGTGAACGTGCAAATTCACTTCCTGACAGTAGATGGCGCATTTTTGAAAATTAAGTGAAATGAAACTCACCATGGAATCCTATTTGATCTGCAATTCATAAAGTTATTTGTGTTCAGACACAATTGAAGTGTCTGCAGAGACCGTGATTAGACTCCCCCTGAAACTGCCTCATCGACACGGCATCCTCAATAAACCCGTCTCCGGCGCGATGACTCCGATTGTTCGAATATTCCTATTTAAAAATTATTTAATCGACACATCATCCTCAATAAACCCGTCTCCGGCGTGTTGCTTCCGATCTTTTGAATATTCCGATCTATTATGACCTCTGACCTGTAAAGTTGCCATAATAATAATCATACGCTGTTTGTTAATTGGCCAGAGGAGAATACGGGAGATATGGGCGTAGTGTCCGTGACGTCACCCACAGGATTCTGAAGAGCAGTTTTGAAGCGTAAAGTCGGGTCGAGCTGGCCGTCGCCATCTTGTCAGCGCGTCACCACGCATCACTCCCGGATAACAGAAAATGGCCAAAGAGGCGGGATGTGGGCGGAGCTGAGGTGATGATTAACAGACAGCAGACAAACGGCAATCCACCTGTCACTCAAAGTGGCCACGCCCTTAATTATGCAGCACTTTAAGGCTTTATATAATGTAAACGAATGAATTATAAAATAATTCACCCCCTCACAGTCGTCATGAAGGACAAAATTAGCCGTACAGACCAAAAGCACAGTTTGTCCCAGACTGTAAACATGTGTTCTTCTGCTGTAAAGTTGGGCATTTTAACATGAGCTCAATGAGATTCTGCTCCTTCTGGAGTCTGTCTCTAGTGGCCAGTCCATGAACTGCAGTTTAAGTCACTTCTGTATTATCGTCAAAATTCTCCGTTAAATGTTGGAGAAAATTACGCACGATAATCGTCCCGGTGTGCACGCGCCAGGGTATACAGTTTATAAAAAGTTTAGAATGAACAAAACAAACATTGGTGTATTGCACTTTTGACTCTTCGCGTCTTCGCCGTGTGACAACTAGCCCCGGTTTCCCTGAACTGAATGCAAAATGCTTAAAATGAAGTAAAAGCAGCAGAATTACTTCCTAGACACGGTAAATATTGCTGCAACATCTTTTAGCCTAACAGACACACATTGAGTAAGTCACTGATTCATTTGAGTTGGATCATGTGACAGATCTGAAGCTGAAGCCTTACAAACGAGTACTGTGTCACGAATATGCGTACCATAGTATTCTCCTGTACACCACAGTACTTGTTTGTCAGAGATAGTGGAGTTCAGTCGGTGAATCTGTAATAGTGATTTGAGTTGAATATCGTCACAGTTGCCTTGCTTGGTTTCGATTTGTTTTTCCAAAGAATATTCTGTATTTTGCTATCTTTTATAACACTGTCAGTTTTGTTCTTGTTGTGTGTAAATGTTTACTTGAAGTCCGTTTGGTTCTGAAACGCTTGCGAATGTATTTCTAAACGCTGTTGTTTTGTGTTCGCTGTACAGACTCGCAACCTTCATCATAGATCAGCACAAACACAATCACGAGAAGCTCAGAGAGGTTTGAGAAATGAACAAACTTCCACGAGATCTGAGTGAATCTGGTAACGCTTTACAATACGGCTTCGTTAGTTAACATGAAATAACAATAAAGCATTTAATAATCTTAGTTAATGTTACTTTTAACATTTATTAATACCTTATGCAAATCAAAAGTTGTATATTTTAATGATTTCATTGACCGGAGCTGACATGAACAGTTGAATTTGTATTAACTAATGTTAACAAAGATTAATAAATACTATAACAAATGTATTGCTTATTATTAATGTTAGTTTATGCATGTTAAATAATTGAACCTTCCCAGCTAACAGGGAAAGTTGTTCAAAAGTCGTCTGGTCTTTAATAATGGTCTCAAAAACGTTCGTTTTTAAATGTTACTTGTTTTGGGAATTTTAATTTTTTTATTTTTTCCCATAATGTTTGAAGAACGATACAATTGAACGTTATGTTAAAGGGGCTATATGTAATCATTTTCATGTATTAATTGCTTTTTATTGCCAATGTGTCAACAGCTTGTAATGAAACTTACAAAACGAGACCTTCCACCATATCGGTATTGGACGATATATGTTCATTTTTAATGTTATCGTTATCGGCCTGATAAGAAAATTTGGCCTATATATTAAAGCTAATGAACTATTTCCTTCAACTGAGACTCTTCAGATGCGCAGATGATGGTTTTGAATTGCTTGAAATATGATTGGAATCACTTCAAAAAAGGAAAAATACAGTTGTGTGTCATATCGGCTACATTCAAATTATAATAAGAACATTATTAATGTGTGCTTGGGATGTGGATTTTAAAGGTGAGACTTTTGTTTTTGTAATCAGGCTCTCAAAAATTAGGATTTGGATTTATCAGCCAATATATCTGTTATCGGCTTTCAAATATTCCTGGGAAAATCCTCTCTTCCGTTCTATGACACATGAAATTAATGCTTATACAATGTTCAGGATAAAATAGCTGTAAAAGCTATTCTGTACTGTTATTGTGTCATACAAAGAAAAGGGATTCATTCAAACTATAGTCTCACATAAACAATATCAACCTACTTTATAATCAATCAATATCATAACCGTGTAATATTAATTTCAAACACATCCACATCTCTATGATCAGATGCTTTCTGAACGGCTGTTTTCTCACCGCTGTCATTTTTGTTGTGTTTGTTTTGTTATTGAGAGGAAAGCGTGCAGCACATATTTACATATAATCATCTAAATGTTGGTGCCGTTTTTTACTTTTAAGCGAAGAACGAAAAAGACCTTCGCTGCGAGTATATCAGGAGCAATAAGTTGCCGCTGCAGTTCACTAAACGGCCACCGGTGTCGCTAATAACGAGGCTTTCTAAATTCTACATACAGCCCCTTTAAAGGAGCTGTGTGTAAGTTTCTGACTGTACCAAAGCATAAAAATACCATATGTTTGCAGATATTTGCTGAGTTCACAAACTCGTCTCTCAGAAAAACAATGCAATAGTCAGTTATTCTGCTTGGAAATGTGTGTTCCGTGTCGTAATGTCTGTTTGCGTGTTGGTCTGTGTGATAACGCACGCTGCCAGTTCACCAAATAGTATTTCGACACCACAGGTTGCCAGTTGGCGGAAAACACAGCGTATTACAGTCATGAAGTGTTAATTTCGTTGACGAATAATTTTCGTTTTGGATGACAAAAACTATGACGAAAATGTACTGCCATTTTTCGTCAACGAATAAAAACGAGAGGGAAATGTTAGGGAGGGCGGATTAGGGAAGAGATCCGGTCAGAACCGATGTCCTGTGTCACAGATGAGCAAACGTGCGGATCTAACGGCGGGAAAACCCAGCTGTGTTGAGCTTCTACAGGCTCACGCGACAGCGCTTCAGAGCGGCTCAATTATTCAATAACACACATTTATGACAGGTCATGTTTATGAACTAATGCTGAGGAATAATCACAATGTTTACTGTATCGTGTTTACATAGTCATATGTTTTAGACGGTTGTAATGACGCATATTTTATCTCCCTCATCTGAACTGCAATAGTAAGACATTTCAAAATAAGAGTCCCGCATTATATATTCGTTTGGTTACACAATAAACTATTTAATTTAATTCCCATTTCATTCATAGTCAGGAGGAAAGACTAAGAACAGTATTTGACACATTATTCAATAAAGTATCAGGTTATAATAGTTCCCTAAAACCATTAAAACATCTTAATTACTTGAAATTAAATATATGTTAGCTGAAATAAAAAATAAAATAAAAAACTTCAACTTATTTGAAGCTTAAGCTTAACCTGATATACTAACTAAAACAGAAATACAACATTATAAAAACTATATAGATGTTCTTAAAAAACAAACAAAAAAGTGAACTGTGCTCTTTTGTGTATTTTTGCGCTTGAACGGTCAAAAAAACGTTTTTGACATGTATTCAGTAATAGTCGGTTTTGTAATGCTTAAATACTCAATTAATGCATTACAGTTTAACTAAACTCATTAGATTTGAGTCGACTAAAACTAGAATAAAACTAAAAACAATTAAAATATGACTAAAACTAAATGGCATTTTAGTCAAAAGACTAGGACTAAAACTAAATCAAAATTTGCAAATTGACGCGGGTCTGGAGGTCTTGCGGCGTGATAGATGCGTTTAGCACTGCATGATGGAGTCGCGATTTCGCCTCATTCGCACGTCCAGTTCACGCGAAAGAGGCGAATTGAGTGTTTTGTGCGATATGCGCGCAAGTGATTTTATTTGGTGCTTTTTGTGCATTCACGCGTTTGAAGCGAGCCCGAGTTGAAAAATCTGAACTATGGCGTCTGGTCGCGTGTGACTGAAACTAAATCAAAATTTTGCTGTCAAAATTAACACTGCTGCCATGAAAGCCAGCAAACAAACTGAGATGGCAGATTCTACCTGACCGAAAAGCCTCGGGCATAAAGAGCATATTAAAACACGCACTTATGCTGCGTTCACACCGAATGAGAGCGTCTGGAGCAAGTGATTTCCATGTTAAGTCAATGTAAAGACGCATGACGGGAGGTCCTGCTAGATGCATTTAGCGCGGCGCGATTGACGCGATTTCCCCCCAAAGAGCCGAATTGAGTGTTTTGCGCAATACACGAGAGTGATGCCCGAGTTGAAAAATCTGAACTTTGGCATCTGATCGTGCCGCGTTAACCAATCAGGAGCCTGCTTGCTGCTGTCACGTGGTGAAAGGAAGGTGATAAACGGGGGCAGGCCCGCCCGTATGGGATAATATTAGACTCAAAAGGATTAATACATTCACACACACTTATCCATGAACTTGATAAATGTTGCAAACATGTTTTACCATCCACAAACAAATGCCTTTTAACTTGTGTGAGCAAAATACAGAATTACATGAATGTGCGGCGATTTGTACAAATGGAGACAAAGTTGTGAATACAGAACTTCGATTTTGTATTAATGTAGATCAGAATTTGTGCATGCAACGAGTGAGATGTGCATTTGTGGATCCGGTGACGCACATTCATTCACTGACTCGTTTGTGAGTCGTTCCTATTTGATTCATTTGGATTTTGAGACTTTCATTTCGCTGGTTTGGCCTTGCACGATCCACACACACCGCTGTCTAAGAAAACCTGCTGCCACTAGATGGCAGTATTCTGCCAAAACAGACACCGGCACCGTGAGCGTTCTTCTGCCTATAAGACACTTTATGTATCCTCGTTATAAAGACGAGGAAAACGCTTAACAGGCTAACATTAAAAAGGTATTAAAGGCTACTTTGTATAGGCAAGCAGATTAAATCAGGTTATGAGCACAACATTGTTCATCCCAACATTTTTCTCCCACAGAAAACCATTATAAAATGCTTAATATGCAATAAAGCACATGTTCAATAAAGTATAGTCTACTTTTAATATCACAACTACACTCACCTAAAGGATTATTAGGAACACCTGTTTAATTTCTCATTAATGCACTTATCTAATCAACCAATCACATGGCAGTTGCTTCAATGCATTTAGGGGTGTGGTCCTGGTCAAGACAATCTCCTGAACTCCAAACTGAATGTCAGAATGGGAGAGAAAGATGATTTAAGCAATTTTGAGCGTGGCATGGTTGTTGGTGCCAGACGGGCCGGTCTGAGTATTTCACAATCTGCTCAGTTACTGGGATTTTCACGCACAACCATTTCTAGGGTTTACAAAGAATGGCGTGAAAAGGGAAACATCCAGTATGGGGCAGTCCTGTGGGCCAAAATGCCTTGTTGATGCTAGAGGTCCGAGGAGAATGGGCCGACTGATTCAAGCTGATAGAAGAGCAACTTTGACTGAAATAACCACTCGTTACAACCGAGGTATGCAGCAAAGCATTTGTGAAGCCACAACACGCACAACCTTGAGGCGGATGGGCTACAACAGCAAAAGAACTCACCGGGTACCACTCATCTCCACTACAAATAGGAGAGGCTACAATTTGCATGAGCTCACCAAAATTGGACAGTTGAAGACTGGAAAAATGTTGCCTGGTCTGATGAGTCTGGATTTCTGTTGAGACATTCAGATGGTAGAGTCAGAATTTGGCGTAAACAGAATGAGAACATGGATCCATCATGCCTTGTTACCACTGTGCAGGCTGGTGGTGGTGATGTAATGGTGTGGGGGATGTTTTCTTGGCACACTTTAGGCCCCTTAGTGCCAATTGGGCATCATTTAAATGCCACGGCCTACCTGAGCATTGTTTCTGAGCATGTCCATCCCTTTATGACCACCATGTGCCCATCCTCTGATGGCTACTTCCAGCAGGATAATGCCCCATGTCACAAAGCTCCAATCATTTCAAATTGGTTTCTTGAACATGACAATGAGTTCACTGGACTAAAATGGCCCCCACAGTCCCCAGATCTCAACCCAATAGAGCATCTTTGGGATGTGGTGGAACGGGAGCTTCGTGCCCTGGATGTGCATCCCACAAATCTCCATCAACTGCAAGATGCTATCCTATCAATATGGGCCAACATTTCTAAAGAATGCTTTCAGCACCTTGTTGAATCAATGCCACGTAGAATTAAGGCAGTTCTGAAGGCCAAAGGGGGTCAAATACAGTATTAGTATGGTGTTCCTAATAATGCTTTAGGTCAGTGTATGTCTCCATTTGTACAAATCGCCGCACATTCATGTAATTCTGTATTTTGCACACACGAGTTAAAAGGCATTTGTTTGTGGATGGTAAAACATGTTTGCAATATTTATCAAGTTCATGGATAAGTGTGTGTGAATTTATTTATCATTTTGAGTCTAATATCACCCCATACGCCCGGAGTCACTCATTCAACATGGAGGAACGACTGATATTGGCAGTGAGCAGTCATACGGAGCTATTTCGCTTCAAATGCTCACGTCCAATTTGCTTTGGACGCGCGAGTGGATTAAAAAAAACGCCCAACTAGACGTGATAGAAGCGAATTTGATACTCAGTTCACATTCGATGTGAACGACGCATTAGGGTGTGTAAGTCTCCTAAGTGCGCTCGTTCCTGTTGTGTGTGGTCAAACTGGCAACCCTCGTGAGTGGCAGTGACTGCAGTACCCATTTCAACCACTAGCTGTCATTCTTACATACTGCACCTTTAATGTTCGCATAACCAAGAAAAGAGGACAACATTTTTATAACCTAATGAGAACATTATCCAAATTTTCTTGTTTGCTGGGTTATTGTAAAGCGTTACCATAGATGGATTTGTTAACTGCACACGTGGTGTTTAACCAGCAAGACGTGGTCAACTATCATCACCGGATCGATCTAGACCAGCACTAACCAGCACACACTTGTCTGAGTATATACACTGGATACGTTTTTCTTTTACTGTATTCAATATGATAATCATGGACCAAACGTTTTGCTTTTTGAATCTTACACATTAGTTTGAAGGCTGTCCACATTGAGCGCATGAATCCAGCAGAAGGAAAGGCCCACGCATGTCACATATCCTTCAAGCCTTAAGTTTCTTGTCTTCGTGTGGTTAGTGACACTCTTGTGATTCACACGGACAGAAATTGAGTTTTTTTGTGTGTGGCTTTAGTCATTTTATCATCTGCCACCACAACTCGACAGTCAAATCCATGCTTGCTGTTTTTCACAAACGATGAGCGCTGTTGTGTTTTATTTTTCTTCTCAAGAGAAGCAAATGCTTGCCGGCATGTTCTGAACCACTAAATGCCATACTATATTGAGCTTTTGATTATTATGTAGCATATCCGTTGTGTAGTCACTCAAATCCATGAGCTCATGGGCAAATGTACAATAAACTTTGTATCTCAGATGCTGCTGTCGTTCATGATCATGAAGCACGAATGCCTGCGTTTGTATTGGGCTATTCTCATTATAAATCATAAAACAGATTGATTTTAAAAGAATATAGGCCTAAGAGTGTGTTTCATTTAATTTGTTACATTTATATAGCGCTTTTCTAGGCACTCAAAGCGCTTTACATGGAAGGAGGGAATCTCCTCATCCACCACCAATGTGCAGCACCACCTGATGATGCCACGGCAGCCATTTTGCGCCAGAACGCCCACCACACACCAGCTGATTGGTGGAGAGGAGACCGATTGATGAAGCCAAATATATATATATATATATATATATATATAGGGATGAATAGGAGGCCATGATGGACAGGGGCCAATGGGCAAATTTGTCCAGAATGCCGGGGTTACACCCCTACTCTTTATGGAAGGACATCCTGGGATATTTTAATGACCACAGAGAGTCAGGACCTCGGTTTAACGTCTCATCCGAAGGACGGTGCTTGTTACAGTATAGTGTCCTCATCACTACACTGGGGTGTTAGGACCCACACAGACCACAGGGTGAGCGCCCCCTGCTGGCCTCACTAACACCTCTTCCAGCAGAAGCCGAGTTTTCCCAGTTGGTCTCCCATCCAAGTCCGGACCAGGCTCAGCTCTGCTTAGCTTCAGTGGGAAACCAGTCTTGGGCTACAGGGTGATATGGCTGCTGGCAAGTTGAAAAATTAAAAGACTATGGGCCTCATTCATGAAACTTTCATAAATATATGAGCAAATTCTGAGCAATTTGAGCGTAAAATGGACCTTTACGAAAACTCTCCTCCAGATTCACAAACGCTTCATAAAACCGCGGATTCGGTAGTTAAACGTGTGTGTATATTAAAATAATTCCAAACATTCGTAAATAGGATGTGCGTGCACGCTCATTCATAATTAGCATAATCCCCGCCCATGAGTTACAACTGCCAATGACGTGTGCAGGAACGCTGTGCATCAAAGCATTTTAGCCAGCTAAAACACGCCTGGTGCTCTTCTGACAAACGGCCAGCTGGTGGCGCTTGAGCGCTTTGCAAGGGCAGCGTTTTTTTCCGTCTGAGATACTTTGATTGCTATAAATATTGAATATAATACAGAATATCCATGGCAGTAATGTGTTACTATCTAATTTTGAAGAATAATACTGAATATAAAAAAAATGCAGTAAAAGCAGTATTAACTTCATTATTGTTGTTCAGTCGGTGTACAAGTGGGATGATTGGTCGGTGTAGTTTTTGTCCCGCCCCTCCTCCACTGTGATTGGACGGCTGGGTAAAAAGTGACAGTGACGAGCACTGCCTATTACCCAATGATGAACAGTAAAAAAACAAAGACTGGGCAAATCAACTCTTGAAATATTATTATGGTACATAGTGCATCAAAATGCAATGTCATCAGTTTGCCTAAATTAGATCACAGAACGTTCAAATGTTTTACGCACATTTACACGTGGTGGGGAGCAGGTGTAAATTTCTTTCGTATCAACTAACATTTTGAAAATACGAAAATTTTCGTGAATCCGAAAATTTACGACAGAGCGGCTTTACGAATGATTTACACACAAATTCGTTCTGCTCGTGTTTCATGAATCAGGCCCTATGAGCGTTTGCTTCCCTCGGGTCATTTTGACCCGAAACTCATTTCTAAAAATGGTGTTCATCGGAGTGATCCCAGACCCTTTGTCGCACTTGAACTGGAGACTGGAATCAAGGAGTTTTGTGATTGAAATTTTCAAACGTAACAAATCCTTCCCTCACGGGTCAATTTGAATGCTTCAGTACACATAGACGATGCTAAAACTTTACCAAAAAAATGCTTTTATCCTGTCTACAGGTGTATCTGAATGCATTCTGAAGAGAAACTGACTTTAGGACCCAGCGGATGTTTGCTATATTTTATAATGAACAAAATACATCGGTAACACTTTAGAATAATTGTCATTAGTTAACATTAGTTAATGTATTAACTAACATGAACTAACCATGAGCAGTACATTTGTTACTGTATTTGTTCATCTTTGTTAACGTTAGTTAATATAAATCCAGCTGTTCATATTAGTTCACAGAGCATTAACTAATGTTAACAAGATTTTAAAGCATTAGTAAATGTTGAAATTAACATTTACAAAGATAAACAAATGCTTTATAAGTGCAGTTCATGATTAGTTCATGTTAACTAATGACGATTATTCTGAAGTGTTACCAATACATTTATGATAACGGGTTCTAAAAATATGGCTTCTTATAAAAAAGTGTTCCTGTGGCTCAAATTACCCCAGGTTAGGGGTAAGTTGATTCGAATCAGTGGGTACCATGGGTGTAAACAGACCAATTGAATCTGAATCAAACTTTTTAAATCAAATTCAAATAATTGACCTCTTTTAAAAACACAGTCAATAATCAAATTTCCTTTTGCACGTCATATATTTATTTTCTTAAAGCCAACTAAAACAACATAAAACCAACCGTTGCATTTCTTCAACAATATGTTGAACACCATATACAGTTATATAGCTACATTTTGTGATGAAAGCTGGTTATATAATTTCACCCTGTCCTTTTAAATGTACTGATTGTTTGAGTGCCCATCTCATGAAATGCGTATCTTATCTATAGCACAAATTCTATTTATCGCGCGATTTATACGCCAACATGAGTTTTTACGGTCATGTGTTACGCACTTTATAACGTGATATATGCACGCACCCCACACCACTAGGATGACAATGCGTATCATATGCACGTCAAAACTAATTTTGCATTATAAATCGCACGATAATAGGCTACAATTCGTGCTATATATACGCATTTCTGGAGACCATGACACCTTCTGAAGCTGCGCGTGGTTTTTCTGACCTGGCCATGTTTTTGTGAATTTATTGCATGAACATGAAAGAGGAAGAGTGTGATGCATGTAGGCCTAATGTAGCTGGTCCATTAGCAGACTCTCGAAGTGCAAATGTGCATCATAAATCCTGCACACTCATGCACTTAGGGTAGACCGAGTACAGTTGGCACACTTTTTGCTTTTTCAGTTACCACACCAAAACTGAGGACTGAAAAGAAGTGATTTTTCATATGACATTTCCTTTACTTGTCTACTAAAATATGAATAATTATTACCATCCATAAATAGGTCATATTTACCACAATTAGCTTATAAACACAAGAAGCTTTTTCGTTCCAACTGTACCCGAGTACAGTTGAGACACCCATCCGTAATGCTGTAAAGCTGCCTAACCAATTCATTGAATTTGTAAAATACCTTTAAAATGAGAATTCAACTGTTTTTATTTCCATTCAGTATTTTATTTGATTATTTGTTAAGTTAAAAATAGTTAATTAGTAAAACATTGAACAGTAATGGTAAACAGAGATACAATATTTAATTTCAGTTTATCATTTTAATAGTAGGCTAGGCTAACAGTTGGGTTGAGTGACAGTAAAGCACATTGAACAATTGCAAACAATCAAATGCACAAAAATAACATATTCAACATCCATCCATCCATCCATCTTCTTCCGCTTATCCGGGGCCGGGTCGCGGGGGCAGCAGTCTAAGCAGAGATGCCCAGACTTCCCTCTCCCTAGACACTTCCTCTAGCTCTTCCGGGGGGACACCGAGGCGTTCCAAGGCCAGCCGGGAGACATAGTCCCTCCAGCGTGTCCTTGGTCTTCCCCGGGGCCTCCTCCCGGTTGGACATGCCCGAAACACCTTCCCGGGAAGGCGTTCAGGAGGCATCCGGAACAGATGCCCGAGCCACCTCAGCTGTCCCCTCTCGATGTGGAGGAGCAGCGGCTCTACTCCGAGTTCCTCCCGAGTGACTGAGCTTCTCACCCTATCTCTAAGGGAGCGCCCAGCCACCCTGCGGAGAAAGCTCATTTCGGCCGCCTGTATCCGGGATCTTGTCCTTTCGGTCATGACCCAAAGCTCATGACCATAGGTGAGAGTAGGAACGTAGATTGACCGGTAAATCGAGAGCTTCGCCTTACGGCCTAGCTCTTTCTTCACCACGACAGACCGGTACATCGACCGCATTACTGCAGAAGCTGCACCGATCCGTCTGTCAATCTCCCGTTCCATCCTCCCCTCACTCGTGAACTAGATACTTAAACTCCTCCACTTGAGGCAGGAACTCTCCACCAACCTGAAGTGGGCAAGCCACCCTTTTCCGACTGAGGACCATGGCCTCGGATTTGGAGGTGCTGATCCCCATCCCAGCCGCTTCACACTCGGCTGCAAACCGTCCCAGTGCATGCTGAAGGTCCTGGTTAGAAGGGGCCAACACGACAACGTCATCCGCAAAGAGCAGAGACGAAACCGTGTGGTCCCCAAACCTGACACCCTCCGGCCCTTGGCTGCGCCTAGAAATTCTGTCCATAAAAATTATGAACAGAACCGGCGACAAAGCTCTATACCCTCTACAGGGTGCTGGAGGGTTCATGGGAGTTTGCCCAACCAGTCCACATTTGTTTTGTGGATTTGGAGAAGGCATTCGACTGTGTCCCTCGTGGCGTCCTGTGGAGGGTGCTGGGGGAATATGGGGTCCGGGGTCCTTTGCTGAGGGCTGTCCGGTCCCTGTATGACCGAAGCAGGAGTTTGGTCCGCATTGCCGGCAGTAAGTCAGACTTGTTCCCGGTGCATGTTGGACATATTCAACATAATAAGAGTAAATATCGTGCAGCTAAACTGCATGGGCCGCAATAGGATTCTAGTGCGGGTACAATTGATACACTGTGTCTTACCTGTACCCACCTGACCACCTGCACATTTCTCTAGATTTGACGATGGTCTTGCAGGACACACAGTCATTCAATATGCCAGTTTTCAGAGCACAGATTAAGGTTTACGAAAATGTAAGTTAACGTTAAAAGTCATGTAAGGATGAGAAGCTATTCAATGTGGAAGGGAGGTGGTGAAATGAAAAACTTACCTTAGAAAAACACTTTCACCGATATCTTCGGACAGGAGAAACACACGTACTTCAAATTTCCCCCGATCGAAGAGGCGCTGATACGCATGTGCGAAGCAAATATCACAGATCACACTTGTTGAGCACTCAAGTTATTTGAGGTGTCTCAAATGTACCCCTGTACCA
>CM042250.1:53192472-53279972 GCA_023566225.1 Romanogobio albipinnatus
GTCTGTACAAATATATGTTCCAGAAGGACGAGTACTGTGTCTTGATCCTCGGCCTGGACAATGCAGGGAAAACGGTAAGACTGGAGTTATTTCCTCACTTTCTGTCGATAAAACCAGTTTTGCTTGAGGAACATTTTGGGCTTATGATACACAACAACCTTGCCTAGGTAGTCAACTTGAAAGGTGCTGTCTAGGTAGGGTGCAACAGCTTTCAAAGGGATATTTCGCCCAAAAATGAAAATTATGGGCACCATTGACTTCCATAGTATGGGAATAAAAATATTTAAAATATCTTTTATGCTCAGAAGAAGAAATAAAAGAGTAAATGATGACAGGATGTTTATTATTAGGGGAACTGCACCTTTAAGACTACTCAACATTTATTCACTTAATTATTTATTTTAATTGTATTTATTTATTTAAATAAACATTGCATTAAAGCTGTTTTCAAACTGGGCCCGCTATTATTTAAATAAGTAAATACGATTAAAATAAATAAATAAGTTAATAAATGTTGAGTTAACATATAAAACATGAACAAAAGATAAGTAATAAAAATCAAATACATTTGCTTAATTAATTATTTATAAATTTGCTTAAAAGTGTAGAGAAAAAAATATGTAAATAAATGAATTAGATTAAAATATAAATGGATATATTAAATTAAGTACATCAATTAAAAATGTGATAAAACGATTAACGATTAATATAAATTGGATTTAAATAAATAAATGATACTTTTAATAGGGTGAGTAGAAAAGATAAATAGTAAAGTAACTAATTAGAAACTAATGTTATATATAATATTAGTGTTTATAAAAGACAAATGTCTAAATAGTAATAATAATGATTAAAATAAAAAAATTAGTGAATAAATGAATAAATTAAATTAAGTACATAAATTATATTAAAATAAATGAATAAAAATGTGATTAAACAAAATAATCTATTAAATTACGATTAATATAAATGAATATAAATTGGATTTAAATAAATAAATGATACTTTTAATAATACATTATTATAGTGATATATATATATATATATAAAAAATAAAGTAACTTAATAGAAACTAATGTTAGATATGTAATATTCATTTGTAGTGTTTATAAAAGACAAATGTCTAAATAATAATAATAAATACGATTAAAATAAAAAATAAGTCAATAAATGTTGAGTTAATAAAACATGAACAAAAATAAGTAATACAAATAAAATACATTTGCTTAATTAATTCTTTATAAATTAGCTTAAAATTGTAGAGAGAAATGTTTTGAAAAAATTATGTAAATAAATGGATATATATATTAAATTAAGTACATAAATTATATTAAAATAAATGAATAAAATGTGATTAAACAAAAAAAAAGGTTAATCTATTCAATTAACGATTAATATAAATTGGATTTAAATAAATATAGTACATAATTATAGTGATAATAAAGTAACTTAATGGAAACTAATGTTAGATATATAATATTAATTTGTAGTGTTTATAATGTCTTGTAAATTTCAGGATGGGGGTCCGTCACACGAGGATCATCTTTGGGGGTCCGTGGCGTCTAAAAATCTTGTTAGTCTAAAATATGAGACTAATATTCTCACTAGTTAGGTCGCACACTAGGTTTTGACACCTATTTTTTGCTTATTTAATTCCTAGACTAAATATATGATGCTCAAAGGTGCACTTTAAGTTGGCGGCTCATTAGTTTTGAGACTGATCTGTTGTTTTTCTTGAATATTGTAGACCTTTCTGGAACAAACCAAAACGAAATTCAGCAAAAACTACAAGGGCATGAACCTTTCGAAGATCACGACTACAGTCGGCCTCAACAGTGAGTGATGCGTGCTGTCCAACTGAAGGAATGAATCCAGATAAAGCAGTGCTCTTACTTGTTTTTCCTGTCCGTTTCAGTCGGGACCATTGATGTGGGAAAAGCTCGTCTGATGTTCTGGGATCTTGGAGGACAAGAAGAGCTTCAGTCTTTGTGGGACAAGGTGACGTTGAAGATTTTGATTTCATTGTGAACACATTGAACGCTCTCGATATAAAGCCACTAGAGAAGACAGGAACCATACCTGCAAACTAGTCGCTTTTCGGCGAAATTCGCCGTTTTGAATCGAAATATGTAATTTATGTGAATCATGTAGATTCGATTTTTTTTTTTCAGGGTATGGTGGGGGGGGGGGGGGTGAAGTTGAAAGCATTTGTTAACTTCACAATAATAATTGGAAATGGGCTAATTTCCCATTGACTGGAGTGAGACCATAGACGTCTCTCGAGCTGTTACGATCTTTTTTGGTGCTCTAATTTGGCGTGACATTCACAGATCACTGTAGCGTCTCAGTTCAAACAAACGGCACATGAACTGATCACCTCCGCTTTACTGCAGAAAAGTGTCATGAATGAACACAGGGCTCGACCATAGACTGTGAGGGCTCGACACTAATCTGACTGGATCTTAAAACTTAATAAAATAACCAGAAACGTGAGAATGATTCTGATTTTATTACATTTCGATGTAAACAGCGATTGATAAGGGTTAAGGCCCGGGTATACTTCACTTACCGCGCCCGGACGCGTCACGCGCGCAGCCCTGTCCGCGCGTCTTTCAAAGTATACTACACAACGGATGCGCGCGGATGATCGCGTTCGACGCATGCGCAGTAAATTTTTTCCCTATGCTCTACCAGACATTGGGGGGCAGCACTGAGTCCTGTTATCAACGGGACATTCGCTGGGCATGATCGGAGAAGAACTGTAGTGCATCCACCATTGCAAGAAGTTTGGAAGAAATACTGAAGAATCATAAACGATGGAGAAGGATATGCTTCTAAGGTGTTTTTAAACCGGTCTTTGCACACTCTTCTTCGACGGCTGAACACTGTGCTCAATACTGTGCGTATTGCCACCTAGTGGACTCTTCTGTACTGCTGGCGCATGCGCTGTTGCACGCGGACCATCCGCGCGGTCTCGAAATTTGGGCTGCGCGCGGACGGGGTGTGCGGCCGGCCGCACGCCCTCCGAATGACGAAAATTACGTCATGCGGGCGGTGCACGAACGCGGACGGCCGAAGTATACCCGGGCCTTTAGTGTATTTCTGGTAAAAAAAAAGTCTGCCTGAGAGAGACATTCATGGAGAAATCAAAACAAATGAACATAACAGCACTATAAACTCACAGAAGAAACATATTGGGGTAAAAAGTTAGTTGTAACTTATGATATTGTTAATAACACGAGTCGACTAAGGGAGCTGTTTTGCTGAATATCATCACAATTGCAAATGTTACATTGAATTTTGTGGTTCAGTAAACAAGTAAGTTAGCCTAAGTTAATATTAACTTACTTATATTTTAGACACAGACAACATTTACTTTTTTGTTCTATTTCAGTGACGGAAATGGTTCCAAAGGAAAGCAACACTCAGCGTGGTGTTTTGTTACTGAATGATTCAGTGTTTGAATGAATCGTTTGAATGAACGACTCAATGACTCACTCATTAGGACGGTCACTTGCTGCCACCTACTGGCGGTTTAGTTTCATGTTTAAAATATCATTGATTGAATATACAAATAAGAAAACATACAATCTCATAACATTTTTCGTTGTAATTTTTCAGTGTAAATGATTTAATTTGATTGGTAACAGCCCTATAGTGTCTTATTATTATAACTGAATGTATTGATCAAATGTAAGAATTTGATATGAAAGATGATGTATATATTTAATAAGGTTAAAAATAGCCTTTATAAAGTAAATAACTCCCTGGGGTAAATATCACAAATATGCAGATTTAAGTATGTAGCTAAAAGCTAATATAACACTGAGGAGAATTACACCACAAAAAATCCACACATTGTACAGTACATACAATTTGCTATATACTGTACCCATGTTAAACAATATCAAATCAAATTTGTAATTTGAAATTCAAATGAAATTTGTTTCGGTGCCCAGCGCTATAGTGTAAATGTTTTTTTTTATTTGAAAGCAAATGTTGTCTTTTCTTTGCACCAGAATGCTTCGTTTACATGTTAAAACCACAAAAACGTTCTACTGTAGGGCAATGCCCCAGATTAAAGTATTTAATTCGGAAACATGTCACCTTTTTCACCACTTGTGAGTTTGCAGGTATGGGAACGCAGCGATCTGTCTGTAATGTCATGTTTACTGTGTTTTAGTACTACGCTGAATCTCACGGCGTCATCTACGTCATCGACTCCACCGATGAGGAGCGCTTGGGCGAGTCAAAGGATGCTTTCGGTGAGTTTAGATCAGTCAGAACCTGCACATCAGCAGCATCACATCTGTACATCACATAGGGCTGGGCCGATAAACCATATCATATCGAATCGCGATAAAATTCATGTCGATAACGATAATAAGCTCTGGATATTTCTACTCGATATAGATTACCCAATTGCGCAACAGAAATAAACGTGACAACAGCCAGTCAGCGTGCAGCTTTTAACGTGCACTGCACAATCAAAAGTACACAAGTGGAAATTAGGGGTGCACCGATCCGATATTAGGATCGGATATCGGCCGCGATACTGACAAAATAGCTGGATCGGGGATCGGAAAAATGAACAGATCCACAAGCCGATCCAGGTGTTGTTTCTTTCGTCGCAGCAGAACCTGCGTCATTCGTCAGCTTCACGTGTGTCGCTTGCTAGAAGCAACATGGAGCGAGCAGAGAGTCCGGTGTGGAGGAGATATTTCACGCTTGCCACGCCAACTAGTTCATCAGTTGTTTGCGATGTCTGCAAAGTAACTTAAATGTTTCGAGGGGAGGTGGTATTACTACGAAGTCAGGGTCTTTCCTGCATTGAACATTTTTTGACGGCCGCCAAAGCCTAATTTGATGAGTTATTGTGATTTACGAGTGATGTAGAACAGATGCTGCGCTCGTGAGTGACAGAGAGAACGATCAGAGCTCCTCCCCCGCGCGCGCTCTCTGGGTCTTCAAAATAATCAGTGTTAGCTGTTAGCTCTCTCATATTTCACATATTAATCCAAATCAAAAGGTCGGAAGACTGAAACCATGTTGCACGTGACACATTCGGACAATTTTGTCCTTGAATTATCGCTGGGTGTGAATTGCGCTCAAAAAACATTGACTCTTCTCTGACCAGCTGACATTAAGCATACTTTCAATAAACGGGAGACAAATTATATCCAGTTATGAAGTGTTTTCTGTGTGTTGACATCTTTCTCGATGTTCTAACAGATGGGATTCACACACAACGCGTCTGCTAATGTCCGATTCGCCGCCTAATGACTCCTTTGAACCGAATCATTTTAACGACTGGTTAGGCCTAGCCTACAATCATTTAGACTGGAGTGAGGTGAAACCAGAACAAAGTTATTAGCTAGCTGATCGTTTTTATAAAATTGCATATGGCAGAAAATTAAGACTATTTGTTAATTTGTAATGCTACTTTTTAATATTGATATGATTATATACCAAAACAATTATCTGTAGTGTAAGAAATGTTTGGTAACTGTCAGATTACTATTGTATGTTTGACTGTTTTTTGTTTCCACTGCTACATTTTATGTATTTAAAGAAGTTTGATTACATTCTATTTTAGATTTGAATGCACAATTGTTTTTTAAATAAATAAGAATTCAACACTTCACATACATCTGTTATTTTGTCTTAGTTATGTTTAGTTAGTAAAGTCTTTAAAAGCCTTTAGTCTCTTCAAGGAAGGGTTAAGGTGGAAGATGTACCGTTTATTATTAATTCAACAATAGTATCGGATCGGTATCGGGTATCGACAGATACACAAAGCCCAGGCATCGGCATCGGGACTGAAAAAGTCAGATCGGTGCACCCCTAGTGGAAATGAGTGTATGCGGCGCCCAGTGTTAACTTTGTTGACGAATAATTTTCGTTAAAATGCGGGGATTATGAAATCATGCTAGCCCCGCATATTTTGCACGCGGAAATAGGCAATTTACGCGGCGAAAGTGCGGCGTATTTGGACAAATGCGGCCCCCGCATAAATATGCAGACTTTGGCTGATTATGCATTAAATCATGCGATCGCATAATCGCGTTTTTCTGGAGGAACTGTGTAACACTAACTGCACCGCATGGTACTGTGGCAGAAATGTGGGATATTCATATAGAATTATATTATATTATTAATGTAGACATGTATTAAAGGAGTAATGGAAATATATTACAGTATTTTTTTTGTGATTTGAGCTATAGAATTTGTGCATTTATGCTAAATGTTTTTTAAACCATTTAGACACATTTGACCAAGGCAGTGAAGAGCTATATGCATGTTTTTAACTGTGGTTATCATGATCTAAATCTATGATACTATGGAAGACCAATGCTTAATTGTAATAAAAATCAGTCATAATATATTTTACCATATAAAAATGAGGTTGTTACAATTTTTACAGATGTCCGTGTTTTTGTTAATGCACATAAATTTACATCTGCATCCTCCTAACTCAATCAACTACTGTCAACTCAGTCAAATGTGAATATTACAAAATATGTAATATTACTAATACTGCAGCTGAAGATATATGGCAAAGTCAGGTGACACAAACCTGTTTCATGACTAGAAACAATATCACCTATTAGAACATGCAGAAACTAAAACATTCATTTTTTCTATTAAGAAATGTATTTTGTTAAGGAAAAATGACTGGAAAAGTGTAAGTAATTCAAAAACGTGAAGGGTTTGTCATATTCTGACAATAACGAGTAGTTTAAAACCACAATTAACAGTCTGGTTTGTACAACCTTCACTTAGGAGCAAAAATCTGCCTTTAAATTTGAAAGAAAGAAATATCGTGATAATTATTGATATCGACTGATATGAAAAGATTTTATCGAAATGCATTTTTGGCCATGTCGCCCAGCCCTAACATCACGTGTACATCATCACATCTGTACATCATCACATCTGTGCATCATCACATCTGTACATCATCACATCTGTACATCATCACATCTGTGCATCATCACATCTGTACATCATCACATCTGTACATCATCACATCTGTGCATCATCACATCTGTACATCATCACATCTGTACATCATCACACGTGTACATCATCACATCTGTACATCACCACATGTGTACATCACACGTGTACATCACACGTGTACATCACACGTGTACATCACACGTGTACATCACACGTGTACATCACACGTGTACATCACACGTGTACATCACACGTGATGCACAGATGTGATGCACAGATGTGATGCACAGATGTGATGCACAGATGTGATGCACAGATGTGATGCACAGATGTGATGCACAGATGTGATGCACAGATGTGATGCACAGATGTGATGATGTACAGATGTGATGATGTACACGTGTGATGATGTACAGATGTGATGATGTACAGATGTGATGATGCACAGATGTGATGATGTACAGATGTGATGATGTACAGATGTGATGATGCACAGATGTGATGATGTACAGATGTGATGATGCACAGATGTGATGATGTACAGATGTGATGATGTACAGATGTGATGATGTACAGATGTGATGATGCACAGATGTGATGATGTACAGATGTGATGATGTACAGATGTGATGATGTACAGATGTGATGATGCACAGATGTGATGATGTACAGATGTGATGATGTACAGATGTGATGATGTACACGTGTGATGATGTACAGATGTGATGATGTACACGTGTGATGATGTACAGATGTGATGATGCACACATGTGATGCACACATGTGATGCACACGTGATGCTGCACACGTGTGGTGATGCACACGTGGTGATGCACACATGTGATGCACACGTGATGCACAGATGTGATGCACAGATGTGATGCACAGATGTGATGCACACGTGATGCACACGTGTGCATCACATGTGTGCATCACGTGTGCATCACATGTGTTCATCACCACGTGTGCATCACCACACGTGTGCAGCATCACGTGTGCATCACATCTGTGCATCACCACACGTGTGCAGCATCACGTGTGCATCACATGTGTGCATCACATCTGTGCATCACATCTGTACTCCAGCAGAAGAGATGCTCAGATCGTTTCCTTCGTCTCTAATCCACACGTTAACACAGAAACTGCGGGCGGAATCAGCCGTGGTCACGGTTCGGTTATTGATTCATTGTTTGATCCAGATTATCTCAGTCACATTCACATGTGGAAATTGAAGTGCTTAAAGAAATCCATCAAATGCGTATCAGATTGCGTCATGTGGTAGAGAGAAACGGGGAGGGTCATAATCTTATTTTATTTTTTATTGTATTTTGTATTTTAGAAACGGGGAGTCATATTTTTTTTTATATTATTATACATTTGTAATACTTTTTTTTTTTTAAATTTTATTATATTTTACGGGGAGAGTCATAATCTTTTATATTATTTATTTATGTTTTTTTTTTATTTATTTATTTTTTTTACTTTTTTTAATGACTTTTTATTTTAATGTTTTTATTGTATTTATTTTAGGAACGTGGAGAGTCAATCTTTTTTTATTAAATTGTTTTATATTAATTTTTTTAAATTATTTTATTTAATTATTTTTTGTTTTGTATTTTTTTATTTTTTGGAAACGGTGAGAGTCATAATCTTTTTATATTTTATTTATGTTTTTTTTATTTTATATTATTTTCTTACTATTTTTTATATTTTTATTGTATTTATTTTAGGAACGGGGAGAGTCATAATCTTTTTTTATTTTTACATTGTATTATTATTGTTTTTTATTTAATTGTATTATTTTATTGTTTTTGTGTTTCATTTTAGAGACTGGGAGAGTCAATCTTTTTTTATTTAATTTTTTATGTTTATTTAATTGTTTTATTTTACTTTTAATTTGCTATATTTTATTATTTTTTCTTTTATTCATGGTTAGTATTTATTAATAATTTTTAACATTATATAATAAAAATCCATTAAATAATATTAAGAGATTCAAATTTTGATGTTAACAATGTATTAGTAAATGTTGAAATAAACATGAACTAAAATTAATTTAATTGAAAGTATGTTCCATTGTTAGTTCATGTGAACTAATGGAACCTTATTGTATATAATTACCAATAATATTATACATAATTAACTAAATATTATTCATTTTCATAGCATTAAATCTGCATTAAAAAGCTTTAAAAATTATCATACAGGCCTATTTTATTATTATATATTTAATATGATTAAGTAAAAAAACAAAAACATAATAGGCTTACACTGTAAGTGACGAAATTGTTGCAATTTATTGTATGTAAATATAATTATGCAACATCTGCACAGTTATTGATCTGAATAACGTCACTCTCGTCTTCTGTAGAGATGCTTTATAGGAGATTTCTCTCATATCTGGTTCCTGTTATTTTCTGTGAAGCTGCTTTGAAACGATCCCTATTGTATAAAGCGCTGTAGAAATAAAGATGACTTGACTTTCTAATTGGCTGGAGCTTGGGCGGCTTATTCCAAAAGTTGAACTGAATCATGGTCTTCATGTTCCCACCGTCCAGAGAAAATGATCAGCAGTGAAGTTCTGGAAGGAGTTCCTCTTCTTGTGCTGGCGAACAAACAGGACGTTGAGGTGAGAATGTGTTGCCATCTCTAGGTGGTGCTGTGCTCCTTCACTTCCAGCCTGAGCTCAGTGTGACTGTAGTAATGCTCGTCTTGTGCTCCTCAGAACTGTCTGTCTGTCCCTGACATTAAGACGGCCTTCAGTGACTGCGCTCCCAAAATCGGGAAGAGGGACTGTCTGGTGCAGCCCTGCTGTGCTTTATCAGGGTACGTCTGTCTGTGTCGTTGGACTCGTGTATTATTCAGTCTCTGTGTGGAAACCCTGCTGTGTTCAACTGCACTTTAGTGGAGAGCCGGAGATCTGAGGAAACGACAGCTCAAGCACATCTGAGTTTATAGTGATATCATCTAATAGTGTCTCCTATGTAGAGCCGTGGAGAGTCATAATCTTTTTTTATTTTTAAATGACTTTTTATTTTATTATTTTTGTTGTATTATTTCATTTTAGAAACTGGGAGAGTCAATATTTTTTCTTTTCTTATTTCCTTTATTCATTATAACTCTTGATAGGTGCAGTTTGCTAAATACACAAATCAGGCATAATATTATGACACCTGCCAAAACAGCCCTGACCCATCTCTGATGGACTCCTCTAGACCCCTGAAGGTGTGCTGTGGTATCTGGCACCAAGATGTTAGCAGCAGATCCTTTAAGTCCTGTAAGTTGTGAGGCGGGGCCTCCATGGATCGGACTTGTTTGTTCAGCTCATCCCACAGATGCTCGATTGGATTGAGATCTGGGGAATTTGGAGGCCGATTATCTGCTGAAAGAGCCACAGCCACAGGGAATACCGTCCCCATGAGAGGCTGGACATGGGCTCAGCAATGCTTAGGTAGGTGGGACGTGTCAAAGTCACATCCACATGATGGAGGACCCAAGGTTTCCCAGCAGAACATTGCCCAAAGCATCACTGCCTCCGCCGCCACGCCTTCTTCCCATAGTGCACCTGGTGCCATGTGTTCCCCAGGTAAGCCCCGCACACACACCCGGCCATCCACGTGATGTAGAAGAACACGTGATCATCAGACCAGGCCACCTTCTTCCATTGCTCCGTGGTCCAGTTCTGATGCTCGTGCCACTGTTGGTGCTTTGGGCGGTGGACAGGGGTCAGCATGGGCACCCTGACTGGTCAGCGGCTGTGCCGCCCCATACTCCTCAAACTGAGATGCTCTGTGTATTCTGAGCCCTTTCTATCAGAACCAGCATTAACTTCTGGAGCAGTTTGAGCTCCAGTAGCTCGTCTGTTTGATCGGACCACACGGGCCAGCCTTCGCTCCCCACGGACATCAATGAGCCTCGGCTGCCCATGACCCTGTGGCCGGTTCTCCACTGGTCCTTCCTCTGAGCACTTTTGATAGAGACTGACCACTGCAGACCGGGAACACCCCACAAGAGCTGCAGTTCTGGAGATGCTCTGACCCAGTCGTCTAGCCGTTACAATCTGGCCCTTGTCAAACTCGCTCAAATCCTCACGCTTGCCCATTTCTCCTGCTTCTGACACATCAACTCTGAGGACAACATGTTCACTTGCTGCCTAATATATCCCACCCACTGACAGGAGATCATTCATAATGTTATGCCTGATCGGTGTATAGACTACAACATGACTAAAAAATAATAAAGGTGGTTAAATTGCAATATAAATGTCAAACTTCTTGATTAAATAATAATCCCTGTTCTCCCTCCACTCCGAGGAATAAGTAGGCCTAGAGATATTATATAAAAAAATAAATATATAAATAAAATATGAAAATAAAATGCCATGAATAATAGTAACAATCTCTTTCTTGTGTTTTTCAGGGAGGGGGTGAATGACGGCATTGAGTGGATGGTCAAGTGTGTGATCCGGAACATTCACCGCCCACCCAGACAAAAAGACATCACATAGAACATCATTTCTCTGCGTGTGTGTGTGTGTGTGTGTGTGGTGTTTTCTGTAAATGCATAGAGGATGCAGTTATTCTGAGGACATGTAAGTTATGATATTATTTTGGGTGAATCCTCCAGTGTGATCTCTATGCTGTGCCGCATCCTCTGAACCTTCAGTCTTGATCTCTGATGTTTTTATCTTCTCTTTTTTAAATCCGCCCCTAAACATAACGAAGACATTCCTCACAGAATTTCACGAGATGTTGTTTTGTTTTTAAGACCCAAACCTCATTTCTAATTCCTAACCGATTATATAATAAACAGCAGAGATGGAAAACAAAGCTCTTGTGTCCCGGTTTAATTTGCACGACAGATGTTTTCCCAACCCTTACAAATCCAGGAAATGCCTTTTTCTATCAGGACTGTTTTATTGATCTCTCTCTCATCTGAGCTCAATGCATTTTACATGAAGGCACCAGAGAATCGATACACACCGCTCATGCTATGAATGTTATTACAGCGGCGGCATCACATCTGTGACCTCCCTAATGAATCACACACTGTGTGTGTGTGTGTGTGATGGGTAGGTTTAGGTGTGTGTGTGTGTGATGGGTAGGTTTAGGAGTATGGTGTGTGTGTGTGTGTGTGTGTGTGTGTGTGATGGGTAGGTTTAGGAGTATTGTGTGTGTGTGTGTGTGTGTGTGTGTGTGTGTGTGTGTGTGTGTGTGTGTGATGGGTAGGTTTAGGTGTGTGTGTGTGTGTGTGATGGGTAGGTTTAGGTGTGTGTGATGGGTAGGTTTAGGTGTGTGTGTGTGTGTGTGTGTGTGTGTGTGTGTGTGTGTGTGTGTGTGTGTGTGTGGGTAGGTTTAGGAGTAGTGTGTGTGTGTGTGTCTGTGTGTGTGAGTGATGGGTAGGTTTAGGTGTGTGTGTGTGTGTGTGATGGGTAAGTTTAGGTGTGTGTGTGTGAGTGATGGGTAGGTCTAGGAGTATTGTGTGTGTGTGTGTCTGTGTGTGTGTGTGTGTGAGTGATGGGTAGGTCTAGGAGTATTGTGTGTGTGTCTGTGTGTGTGTGTGTGAGTGATGGGTAGGTTTAGGTGTGTGTGTGATGTGTAGGTTTAGGTGTGTGTGTGTGATGGGTAGGTTTAGGTGTGTGTGTGTGTGTGTGATTGGTAGGTTTAGGTGTGTGTGTGTGTGTGTGTGTGTGTGTGTGTTGGGTAGGTTTAGGTGTGTGTGTGTGTGTGTGTGTGTGTGTGTGTGTGTGTGAAAAACAGTCAATATGATGTGCATGCCATCTTTAGGATCTACAGTCAAACCTAAATGTATTCAGACACTCTTTATTTTGCTCCTCACGTTCAGAGATGAGCTATAGTGTCCTGCACACACCAGTGAAAGATTACATCTGTGTCTCAATCATTCCTGGTTCGACTGTAAATCATCGATCCGTCAGCATTCATGCGCAGATGTCATGTAGTGTTGCGTGTTTGTTCAGGTCTCTCTCTTGAAGTGCTTGAGAGATGATCTAAACCTTAAATCCGGCGGTTCCCTTGTGCAGTTGTTTCAGGACAGCCGGCTAAATCGAGCCGGGCTTCGCACGCAAGCCTTCAGCCGAGGGTTTGGGCATGAATTGTGTATGAAGACTTGTGTAACAGCGCATCCGTCAAGCTGGGAGGGAACCTGAATATTAGAGCTGGCACTTTTGGTTACGCTGCAAAAAAACAGGGGGTTTTTGTCTTGGTTTAAATAGGAAATATTGAACTGGAAAACCATGTCAAGTCAACTTTATTTATATAGCGCTTTTAACACTGCAGATTGTTTCAAAGCAGCTTTACAGTGTTAAACAGTAAAATAACGCAGCATAATTTTATTCAGCTGTATAGCCATTTGATGTCATCAGTTCATTTCAATTTCCATACAGTGACAGTGTGGGCTTTAGATCAATAATTAGATCAGTAATTTAGTTTATATGGTTAATTTAGTTTAATAATTAGATTTATTTCGATGTTTAGTTGAAAAATTTTAGTGTCCCCAACTGAGCACGCCAAGCCAGAGGCAACAGTGGCAAGGAAACCAAAACCCCATCAGGAGCAGAATGGAGGAAAATAAACCTTGGGAGAAACCAGGCTCAGTCGGGGGGGGGGCAGTTCTCCTCTGGCCAATTAACAAACAGCGTATTATTATTATTATTATTATTCTGGCAGCTTTACAGGTCAGAGGTCATAATAGATTGTAATATTCGAAGGACCGGAGGCAACACGCTGGAGACGGGTTTATTGCGGATGACATATTGATTTAAGTATTATTTAATTGTAATATTCGAACAATCGGAGTCATCACGCTGGAGACGGGTTTATTGAGGATGCCGTGTCGATGAGGCAGTTTTAGGGGGAGGCTAATCACGGTCTCTGCAGACACTTCAGGGTCATGCGTTGGTCTTGTCTGGGTGCAGGTCCACCATCTGATCTGGATCCGGCCCGGATCCGGCTGACTGCAGTAAACCTCGGGATAAAACAGAGAGACTAGCATTAGCGTAGATGCCATTCTTCTGATGATGTAACGAGTACATCAGGTGTTATGGGAAGTGTTCCCGGTTCCGGCTGACCTAGTTAATGCAGCCTAACAATCATTTCATTGAAAAAGTGTTTTATGTGTATGCCACAGTAAAGAGATGTGTTTTTAGTCTAGATTTAAACTGACAGAGTGTGTCTGCTTCCCGAACAATGCTAGGAAGACTGTTCCAGAGTTTAGGAGCTAAATAGGAAAAGGATCGACCGCCTGCAGTTGATTTGGATATTCTCGGTATTATCAGCTGGCCAGAGTTTAGAGAGCGCAGTAGACGTGATGGAGTATAATGTGTTAAGAGCTCGCTCAAGTACTGGAGATAAACCATTTAGTGCTTTAATTTTTAAATGTATGCGATGTTTAATAGGCAGCCAGTGCAGTGTTGACAGAACTGGGCTAATATGGTCACACTTCCTGGTTCTAGTAAGAACTGGAGCTGCTGCGTTTTGGACCAGCTGGAGTTTATTTATTAAGCGAGCAGGGCAACCACCCAGTAGAGCATTACAATAATCTAACCTTGAGGTCATGAACGCATGAACGAACTGTTCAGCATTTTGCATTGAGAGCATGTGCCGTAATTTAGATATATTTTGTGTTATTTTTGAATTCAGGGGCAATTTGATTCAATACAAATCTATGAATCAGTCAATCTTTCAAATGAATACTTCTCACAAATAAGCATGAGTGCAACTTATTCTTTAAAATAAAATATATTATAAACAATATTGTAAAAAAATTTTAAATGTATTATTTTTGTGTGCTTGCCTGAAGCTCAAACAGTAGATCATGGTGCTAGCAATAATACAATCACCTCATCTCTGCAGGCGTGTGTGTTCATGACCCTAAAATGAGAAACGGGGACATGATTTCAATTTCACTACATCCAACACCTCGTATCATAAAACAAGGGTTAAACAAAATTACATTTTGAATGTGAAATTTTAAGTACAATCACATTAACTGTACATAAATGTGACCCTGGAGCAATATCTGTGGCAATAGCCAACAATACACTGTATGGAACACTTTACAATAAGGTTGTATTAGTTAACATGAACTAACCACCAATGATGCCTGAATCTTTATTCTGTGTTTGTAAGGTACTGTACATATTTACATTAGTTTACGGAGCAGTTGACACACACTAAGGATGAACATTTATAACTGTGAAGGTATAAATGCTGCTGTTGTTATCAACATTATTAAACAAAGCATGCATTAATGCTTTTTGAGAGCCAGCCATTGTTCATTCATGTTAACTAATGTTGACTAATACAACCTTATTGTAAAGCGTTACTAATTTTTCTTTTATGCCAAAAATCATTAGGATATTAAGATCATGTTCCATGAAGATATTTAGTACATTTCCTCCCGTAAATATATCATAAATGTAATATTAGTAGTAATATGCAGTGCTAAGGACTTCATCTGGACGACTTTAAAGGAGATTTTCTCAATATTTAAAATTTTTTGCACCCTCAGATTCCAGATTTATCAAATATTGTCCTAACAAACCACATCAATGAAAGATTATTTATTCCGTTTTCAGATGATGCATAAATCTCATTTTCTGATTTTGTGGTCCAGGGTCACAAATGTACATAAATGAAGTACAATCACCTTGGATATTTAAGTCACTTCAACTTAAATGACATCAAACTGACTTAAGAAAACATTGTATCATAACATAAAAAAGTTAAATTGCTTATTAATGTATAAACATACAAATAGCCTTTTCTCTTTTTCAAATTGCATTGATTGGTGCTTAATTTTGACTAGCAATAATCTGCCTAGCAACATGTGAAAAACCACCGTAGTAATAACAAAAAATGCAATCTTAAAATCTGCTGACCCTCTACCTCCCGCATGCGTACATGTCAAAAAGAAAAAATCATTTTGTTGTTTGCATCTTACATTACAAGCTTGATCCATGACATTAATGCCACAGTCTGATGGATGTACGGTCTCGGATCAATAGCGGATTGGAAACGATGAAATGTCGTCTTGAGTGTTTGTCACGGGGCTGAACCCAATCCATCTCTCGTGTTGTCGATGAGGTATTGATTTTGTCAGACATACAGTAGTCTATTTAAAAAGACAACAATATCTAGAAATAATGACCAGATACAGCAGGCCGAACGTCGTCGCATTACACTGCAAAAAAATAATATTTCTGTCTAAACATCCTTAACCCTTCTCCGGCCTTCATTTGGGAATTACACTCCGGGTCTTTGGGGTCTCCACAAAATTTAATTTGGTAACAAAACAATTGTTTAGTTTTTTTTCGAACAAATGTAATTTTACTCTGTTTATTAATGTTTTTACTCCACATCTGTGCAGTTTATGGAGTATTTATAATCATTTTTAAATTTATATAAATACATTTAAAAATATATATTTTTATGGATTTTCACACAAAATCATTTTTTTTATGTAAAATTTACTTAACATAAAGATGTGGGGATAACATGGATAATTTGACATGGTTTAGTGTAAGATCTTTTGGAAAATACAGTTAAAAATAAAAAAAAAACCCAGTAAACGTCTGCAGAGCTCCACTATTTGACATCTTTCACAAGTATTTTTCAGTTGGATTCATATCTAAATGTTATGAAATCACAATTATAACATATAATTAATTTAGTCAAAGTTTAGCATTTTTTTGTACTGAAAAAATCTTTCTTTCAATGATGTTACATTACGATTACAATCAAACCTGAACAAGAGAAAAGTCTTTAGAGTTGATCATTTATTTCAAACATCTGATTTTCTTATAATTATACAAATGTAATCTACACTTCAGTTACTGTAACAGAAATGAACAGTTACATCACATATTGAGTAAAAAATACATGACATGAACTGCAATAACAAACGTGTGTGTGTGTGTGTGTGTGTGTGTGTGTGTGTGTGTGTGTGTGTGTGTGTGTGTGTGTGTGTGTGTGTGTGTGTGTGTGTGTGTGTGTGTGTGTGTGTGTGTGTGTGTGTGTGTGTGTGTGTGTGTGTGTGTGTGTGTGATCATCATTTTGCATTGTGGATGTTTTATGCATTGTTGGAAGTGTGCCACTTCACTTCTGTATGCGTGTTCTGTGATGTTTCTGTTTTTGAAGATGAATTTTGTCCACTTTTTTGAACATAAAAACATAAAAAAACAGATATCAATCCAATTCATTTTTTTTTATTTGTAGATCTAGAGAGTGTTGACAATCGTACAAAGTCTCATGCCATTTGGACAAAGGGACATTGTCTTTTAATTTGAGCGAACGTCCTTTGGGGTCAGAAAAGACCCTAGAAGGGTTAAATCAAGACACGTTTACTGGAGAAATGAAATGACTGAAGATATTAAGTCTTGATTACTGAAAAATGCATCTAAATTAAGCACATTAATGCCTAAAACAAGAGCAAATATCTGCCAGGGGTCAGAGAAAAGAATTGTTTATTTTTCTGAACCATTGGCTCGTTTTCTTCACTGTAAAAAATGATCGTGATGTTAACGGTAAAAGACTATAAAAATGCTACGGTGAAAAACAATTAATTGAATTATCAGACAGTTTCCAAACTTTATACCGTGAATAACTGTAATATATCTAACCTTACAGTTCATTAATTTTCCAGTAAAATACTGTTAAATTTACAAGTAAAAAAGAACAAGTCGTTGTGTAATTTACAGTGAAAAACCGTAAATTGACATTCCCAGAATTCCCTGCGTGACACTTCACATTAGATGTATTTTCATTGAAATAACTGTTTCTTCTTAGTATTTGATCTAATCAGTTATGTATATTAGGGTTTTATGTTACATCTAATGTTGATAAATTAATGTTTATTGCGTTTTTTTAATTCCATGTGTGTTACCATGATGGTGTTTGTGTGAATGACACCCTTATATTGTCCTTTTAAAAGCTGCTTGTGATGTGACTCATCTCCTCTGTGATTGGTGGTTGTCATCAAAGGTACACAACAGATATTAGAATTTCGATAGGTTGGTAATTTAACATGATTTCAGTTAAAGAAATAATTGATGTTTTTTTACTGTAAATTTAACGTACATTTGTACACATAATTATTACAGTATAAGCATTTAAATTATATGGCTTTGAACTGTAAAATAGACAGTAAACCAAGTTACTAAACTAAGACAGTAAACCTGTAAAACCTAAAATGTTGCTACCGTATTTTTACTGTAAAGTTCTGGCTGGCGTTTTTTTTTGCCGTAGATTTTTTTACAGTGTTGTTTTTGATACATTTTTCAGAAAACACATAATTTAGCTTTTCAAGTAAATGTAGAATATTTCGATATTTGTACTGGAAAACAAGGCAAAAATATTTTTTGGGTGTGTAGATTAGATGCATATCAAATATATAAAATAATGCCAAAATGACGTGATTTTTAGTGTTGATATGACGTCAGAAATATGAACTGCATTAGTGATAAATTCTTTGGTTACACTTTATCTTAATGTCTGTGTTACAGTGTATTTATATATTTAAGGACTGGTAATATGAATTAACTTCATGCACTTACTATAGGGTTAGGATTATGATGTGGTTTCGGGTTAGATGCATGTAATTGTGCAATTTATAGTAATTATTATAGTAACACGGACACTAAAATAGTTTATTTCAAGGTGTCGTTGTTACAGTGTAATTATATATTTGTGACCCTGGACCACCAAACCAGTCATAAGGGTTTTTATGTAATTTATGAGATTTATGCATCATCTGAACGCTGAATAAATAATCTTTCCATTGATGTATGTTTGTTAGGATCCAACAATATTTGAGAATCTGGAATCTGAGGGTGCAAAAAAATCAAAATATTGAGAAAATCTTCTTTAAAGTTGTTCAAATGAAGTCCTTAGCAATGCATATTACTACTAATAATACATTTACGGGAGGAAATTTACTAAATATCTTCATGGAACATGATCTTAATATCCTAATGATTTTTGGCATAAAAGAAAAATTGATAATTTTGACCCATACAATGTATTGTTGGCTATTGCCACAGATAAACCCGTGAGACGCGCGACTGCTGTTGAGCTCCAGGGTCACATTCATGTACTGAGTAATATTTACTAACCACATGTACTTACTATAGGGTTAGGGTTTGGTTGCATGTAATTGTGTATAATTTACTGTTATTACTATGGTAAGTATATGTAACATTGTAAAATAGTGATCAGATTACAGTAAAAATAGCTCTTGTTTCCAAGACAACACTGTATTACTTTATTATTGTCTTTTTTCTCTCAGTTTATCTCTTGATCTGATCAAATTCCAGATTCATCATTTCCTCATTTCTCTCTTCATCTCTTGTCCTCTCCTCCTCCTCCTCCTCCTCCCATCCGGCTGCATCCATCATTCCTCCCCTGATAATACAGCCCATCGCTGTGCGTCACTCCTTCAGCGCTTCGTCCTGTTCATCTCTCTGCTCAGCATCCATCCTCCTCCAGCAGCACGATGGACAGCACGGTTTCAGGTAAGACCCAGAGCGGAAACAAAGTAGATTTTTGCATGAGCCACCATAGAATCCATGTTCTTCTTGCATGACATTGGTTTTGGTGAACATGTCCTTTGCCTCACATGATGGTATCGGGCTCTACTCAGATCATTAATAGACAGATCATTTGTGTTTAAACGACACTTATTATGTGCTGATGCTCAACACTGCAGATGTTGTGCTATAAAAACACGGGTTCATTTGGAGGGGAGCAGTGCAGCAAAATGTGTCGCAATGTTATACCTGTGACATTCACGAACGCATGCGGGAATCATTCATCCACTGTATAGATCATCTTGTGTTGTCTTTGCCGAGACCTTGTAAAGAACCTCGAGCAGCCAATGACCCTGATAACATCTGCAGCAGTGGCGTTTTAGATCTTAGTATATTGTGCACGTTATATCAGGTCAGGGCTCCAGACTGTGACCAAATGGGTGGCATTTTGTGACCTTTTTTCCAGTTTGTGCAACTAAATTTTGAGCCTCCACCACGTGCCCGACTGATAAGAGCGGCCATTTCTGTTACATATGAGAAACATCAAATGGCAAATGTAACAAAAGTGGAACTGCGCTAGAACTGCGTTACTACACAGCGCTGGAGATCCAGTGAGAGAGTTTGAATTTGCTACAGAATTAATAACATCGAGATCTAGTGGAAACGCCACATGATTTACTGTAGTCACACCTCATGATTTACTGTAGTCACACCTCATGATTTACTGTAGTCACACCTCATGATTTACTGTAGTCACACCTCATGATTTACTGTAGTCACACCTCATGATTTACTGTAGTCACACCTCATGATTTACTGTAGTCACACCACATGATTTACTGTAGTCACACCACATGATTTACTGTAGTCACACCTCATGATTTACTGTAGTCACACCACATGATTTACTGTAGTCACACCACATGATTTACTGTAGTCACACCTCATGATTTACTGTAGTCACACCTCATGATTTACTGTAGTCACACCTCATGATTTACTGTAGTCACACCACATGATTTACTGTAGTCACACCACATGATTTACTGTAGTCACACCTCATGATTTACTGTAGTGACACCACATGATTTACTGTAGTCACACCTCATGATTTACTGTAGTCACACCTCATGATTTACTGTAGTCACACCTCATGATTTACTGTAGTCACACCTCATGATTTACTGTAGTCACACCTCATGATTTACTGTAGTCACACCTCATGATTTACTGTAGTCACACCTCATGATTTACTGTAGTCACACCTCATGATTTACTGTAGTCACACCTCATGATTTACTGTAGTCACACCACATGATTTACTGTAGTCACACCACATGATTTACTGTAGTCACACCTCATGATTTACTGTAGTGACACCACATGATTTACTGTAGTCACACCTCATGATTTACTGTAGTCACACCACATGATTTACTGTAGTCACACCTCATGATTTACTGTAGTCACACCACATGATTTACTGTAGTAACACCACATGATTTACTGTAGTCACACCACATGATTTACTGTAGTAACACCACATGATTTACTGTAGTCACACCACATGATTTACTGTAGTCACACCACATGATTTACTGTAGTCACACCACATGATTTACTGTAGTGACACCACATGATTTACTGTAGTCACACCTCATGATTTACTGTAGTCACACCTCATGATTTACTGTAGTCACACCTCATGATTTACTGTAGTCACACCACATGATTTACTGTAGTCACACGACATGATTTACTGTAGTCACACCTCATGATTTACTGTAGTCACACCTCATGATTTACTGTAGTCACACCACATGATTTACTGTAGTCACACGACATGATTTACTGTAGTCACACCTCATGATTTACTGTAGTCACACCACATGATTTACTGTAGTCACACCACATGATTTACTGTAGTCACACCACATGATTTACTGTAGTGACACCACATGATTTACTGTAGTCACACCACATGATTTACTGTAGTCACACCACATGATTTACTGTAGTCACACCTCATGATTTACTGTAGTCACACCACATGATTTACTGTAGTCACACCTCATGATTTACTGTAGTCACACCACATGATTTACTGTAGTCACACCACATGATTTACTGTAGTCACACCACATGATTTACTGTAGTCACACCACATGATTTACTGTAGTCACACCTCATGATTTACTGTAGTGACACCTCATGATTTACTGTAGTCACACCACACGATTTACTGTAGTCACACCTCATGATTTACTGTAGTCACACCACATGATTTACTGTAGTGACACCACATGATTTACTGTAGTCACACCTCATGATTTACTGTAGTCACACCACACGATTTACTGTAGTCACACCTCATGATTTACTGTAGTCACACCACATGATTTACTGTAGTCACACCACATGATTTACTGTAGTCACACCTCATGATTTACTGTAGTCACACCACATGATTTACTGTAGTCACACCACATGATTTACTGTAGTCACACCTCATGATTTACTGTAGTGACACCTCATGATTTACTGTAGTCACACCACATGATTTACTGTAGTGACACCTCATGATTTACTGTAGTCACACCACATGATTTACTGTAGTCACACCTCATGATTTACTGTAGTCACACCTCATGATTTACTGTAGTCACACCACATGATTTACTGTAGTCACACCACATGATTTACTGTAGTCACACCACATGATTTACTGTAGTCACACCACATGATTTACTGTAGTGACACCACATGATTTACTGTAGTGACACCTCATGATTTACTGTAGTCACACCACACGATTTACTGTAGTCACACCTCATGATTTACTGTAGTCACACCACATGATTTACTGTAGTCACACCACATGATTTACTGTAGTCACACCTCATGATTTACTGTAGTCACACCACATGATTTACTGTAGTCACACCACATGATTTACTGTAGTCACACCTCATGATTTACTGTAGTGACACCTCATGATTTACTGTAGTCACACCACATGATTTACTGTAGTGACACCTCATGATTTACTGTAGTCACACCACATGATTTACTGTAGTCACACCTCATGATTTACTGTAGTCACACCTCATGATTTACTGTAGTCACACCACATGATTTACTGTAGTCACACCACATGATTTACTGTAGTCACACCACATGATTTACTGTAGTCACACCACATGATTTACTGTAGTCACACCACATGATTACTGTAGTCACACCTCATGATTTACTGTAGTCACACCACATGATTTACTGTAGTCACACCACATGATTTACTGTAGTCACACCACATGATTTACTGTAGTCACACCACATGATTACTGTAGTCACACCTCATGATTTACTGTAGTCACACCACATGATTTACTGTAGTCACACCACATGATTTACTGTAGTCACACCACATGATTTACTGTAGTCACACCACATGATTTACTGTAGTCACACCTCATGATTTACTGTAGTCACACCACATGATTTACTGTAGTGACACCACATGATTTACTGTAGTCACACCACATGATTTACTGTAGTCACACCACATGATTTACTGTAGTCACACCTCATGATTTACTGTAGTCACACCACATGCTTTACTGTAGTCACACCACATGATTTACTGTAGTCACACCTCATGATTTACTGTAGTCACACCTCATGATTTACTGTAGTCACACCACATGATTTACTGTAGTCACACCACATGATTTACTGTAGTGACACCACACGATTTACTGTAGTGACACCACACGATTTACTGTAGTCACACCACATGATTTACTGTAGTCACACCACATGATTTACTGTAGTCACACCACATGATTTACTGTAGTCACACCACATGATTTACTGTAGTAACACCACATGATTTACTGTAGTCACACCACATGATTTACTGTAGTAACACCACATGATTTACTGTAGTCACACCACATGATTTACTGTAGTGACACCACATGATTTACTGTAGTCACACCTCATGATTTACTGTAGTCACACCTCATGATTTACTGTAGTCACACCACATGATTTACTGTAGTCACACGACATGATTTACTGTAGTCACACCTCATGATTTACTGTAGTCACACCTCATGATTTACTGTAGTCACACCACATGATTTACTGTAGTCACACGACATGATTTACTGTAGTCACACCTCATGATTTACTGTAGTCACACCACATGATTTACTGTAGTCACACCACATGATTTACTGTAGTCACACCACATGATTTACTGTAGTCACACCACATGATTTACTGTAGTCACACCTCATGATTTACTGTAGTCACACCACATGATTTACTGTAGTCACACCTCATGATTTACTGTAGTCACACCACATGATTTACTGTAGTCACACCTCATGATTTACTGTAGTCACACCACATGATTTACTGTAGTCACACCACATGATTTACTGTAGTCACACCTCATGATTTACTGTAGTCACACCACATGATTTACTGTAGTCACACCACATGATTTACTGTAGTCACACCACATGATTTACTGTAGTCACACCACATGATTTACTGTAGTCACACCACATGATTTACTGTAGTCACACCTCATGATTTACTGTAGTCACACCACATGATTTACTGTAGTCACACCTCATGATTTACTGTAGTCACACCACATGATTTACTGTAGTCACACCACATGATTTACTGTAGTCACACCACATGATTTACTGTAGTGACACCACATGATTTACTGTAGTCACACCACATGATTTACTGTAGTCACACCACATGATTTACTGTAGTCACACCTCATGATTTACTGTAGTCACACCACATGATTTACTGTAGTCACACCTCATGATTTACTGTAGTCACACCACATGATTTACTGTAGTCACACCACATGATTTACTGTAGTCACACCACATGATTTACTGTAGTCACACCACATGATTTACTGTAGTCACACCTCATGATTTACTGTAGTGACACCTCATGATTTACTGTAGTCACACCACACGATTTACTGTAGTCACACCTCATGATTTACTGTAGTCACACCTCATGATTTACTGTAGTGACACCTCATGATTTACTGTAGTCACACCACATGATTTACTGTAGTGACACCTCATGATTTACTGTAGTCACACCACATGATTTACTGTAGTCACACCTCATGATTTACTGTAGTCACACCTCATGATTTACTGTAGTCACACCACATGATTTACTGTAGTCACACCACATGATTTACTGTAGTCACACCACATGATTTACTGTAGTCACACCACATGATTTACTGTAGTCACACCACATGATTACTGTAGTCACACCTCATGATTTACTGTAGTCACACCACATGATTTACTGTAGTCACACCACATGATTTACTGTAGTCACACCACATGATTTACTGTAGTCACACCACATGATTACTGTAGTCACACCTCATGATTTACTGTAGTCACACCACATGATTTACTGTAGTCACACCACATGATTTACTGTAGTCACACCACATGATTTACTGTAGTCACACCTCATGATTTACTGTAGTCACACCACATGATTTACTGTAGTGACACCACATGATTTACTGTAGTCACACCACATGATTTACTGTAGTCACACCACATGATTTACTGTAGTCACACCTCATGATTTACTGTAGTCACACCACATGCTTTACTGTAGTCACACCACATGATTTACTGTAGTCACACCTCATGATTTACTGTAGTCACACCTCATGATTTACTGTAGTCACACCACATGATTTACTGTAGTCACACCACATGATTTACTGTAGTGACACCACACGATTTACTGTAGTGACACCACACGATTTACTGTAGTCACACCACATGATTTACTGTAGTCACACCACATGATTTACTGTAGTGACACCACATGATTTACTGTAGTCACACCACATGATTTACTGTAGTCACACCACATGATTTACTGTAGTGACACCACATGATTTACTGTAGTCACACCTCATGATTTACTGTAGTGACACCACATGATTTACTGTAGTCACTCCACATGATTTACTGTAGTCACACCTCATGATTTACTGTAGTCACACCTCATGATTTACTGTAGTGACACCACATGATTTACTGTAGTCACACCTCATGATTTACTGTAGTGACACCACATGATTTACTGTAGTCACACCACATGATTTACTGTAGTCACTCCACATGATTTACTGTAGTCACACCTCATGATTTACTGTAGTCACACCACATGATTTACTGTAGTGACACCACATGATTTACTGTAGTCACTCCACATGATTTACTGTAGTCACACCTCATGATTTACTGTAGTGACACCACATGATTTACTGTAGTCACACCACATGATTTACTGTAGTCACACCACATGATTTACTGTAGTCACACCTCATGATTTACTGTAGTGACACCACATGATTTACTGTAGTCACACCTCATGATTTACTGTAGTGACACCACATGATTTACTGTAGTCACACCACATGATTTACTGTAGTCACTCCACATGATTTACTGTAGTCACACCTCATGATTTACTGTAGTGACACCTCATGATTTACTGTAGTGACACCACATGATTTACTGTAGTCACACCTCATGATTTACTGTAGTCACACCTCATGATTTACTGTAGTCACACCTCATGATTTACTGTAGTCACACCTCATGATTTACTGTAGTCACACCACATGATTTACTGTAGTCACACCACATGATTTACTGTAGTCACACCTCATGATTTACTGTAGTGACACCAGATGATTTACTGTAGTCACACCACATGATTTACTGTAGTCACACCACATGATTTACTGTAGTCACACCACATGATTTACTGTAGTCACACCTCATGATTTACTGTAGTCACACCACATGATTTACTGTAGTCACACCACATGATTTACTGTAGTCACACCTCATGATTTACTGTAGTGACACCACATGATTTACTGTAGTCACACCACATGATTTACTGTAGTCACACCACATGATTTACTGTAGTAACACCACATGATTTACTGTAGTGACACCACATGATTTACTGTAGTGACACCACATGATTTACTGTAGTCACACCACATGATTTACTGTAGTCACACCACATGATTTACTGTAGTCACACCTCATGATTTACTGTAGTGACACCTCATGATTTACTGTAGTCACACCTCATGATTTACTGTAGTAACACCACATGATTTACTGTAGTAACACCACATGATTTACTGTAGTAACACCACATGATTTACTGTAGTCACACCACATGATTTACTGTAGTCACACCACATGATTTACTGTAGTCACACCTCATGATTTACTGTAGTGACACCTCATGATTTACTGTAGTCACACCTCATGATTTACTGTAGTGACACCACATGATTTACTGTAGTCACACCACATGATTTACTGTAGTAACACCTGATGATTTACTGTAGTCACACCTCATGATTTACTGTAGTAACACCTCATGATTTACTGTAGTCACACCACATGATTTACTGTAGTGACACCACATGATTTACTGTAGTCACACCACATGATTTACTGTAGTGACACCACATGATTTACTGTAGTAACACCTCATGATTTACTGTAGTCACACCACATGATTTACTGTAGTAACACCTCATGATTTACTGTAGTCACACCTCATGATTTACTGTAGTCACACCACATGATTTACTGTAGTGACACCACATGATTTACTGTAGTCACACCACATGATTTACTGTAGTGACACCACATGATTTACTGTAGTCACACCACATGATTTACTGTAGTGACACCACATGATTTACTGTAGTCACACCACATGATTTACTGTAGTCACTCCACATGATTTACTGTAGTCATACCACATGATTTACTGTAGTCACACCACATGATTTACTGTAGTCACACCACATGATTTACTGTAGTGACACCACATGATTTACTGTAGTCACACCACATGATTTACTGTAGTCACTCCACATGATTTACTGTAGTCACACCTCATGATTTACTGTAGTGACACCTCATGATTTACTGTAGTGACACCTCATGATTTACTGTAGTCACACCTCATGATTTACTGTAGTCACACCTCATGATTTACTGTAGTGACACCTCATGATTTACTGTAGTCACACCTCATGATTTACTGTAGTGACACCTCATGATTTACTGTAGTCACACCTCATGATTTACTGTAGTCACACCTCATGATTTACTGTAGTCACACCTCATGATTTACTGTAGTCACACCACATGATTTACTGTAGTCACACCACATGATTTACTGTAGTCACACCTCATGATTTACTGTAGTGACACCACATGATTTACTGTAGTCACACCACATGATTTACTGTAGTCACACCACATGATTTACTGTAGTCACACCACATGATTTACTGTAGTCACACCACATGATTTACTGTAGTCACACCTCATGATTTACTGTAGTCACACCACATGATTTACTGTAGTCACACCACATGATTTACTGTAGTCACACCTCATGATTTACTGTAGTGACACCACATGATTTACTGTAGTCACACCACATGATTTACTGTAGTCACACCACATGATTTACTGTAGTGACACCACATGATTTACTGTAGTGACACCACATGATTTACTGTAGTGACACCACATGATTTACTGTAGTCACACCACATGATTTACTGTAGTCACACCACATGATTTACTGTAGTCACACCACATGATTTACTGTAGTGACACCACATGATTTACTGTAGTCACACCACATGATTTACTGTAGTCACTCCACATGATTTACTGTAGTCACACCTCATGATTTACTGTAGTGACACCTCATGATTTACTGTAGTGACACCTCATGATTTACTGTAGTCACACCTCATGATTTACTGTAGTCACACCTCATGATTTACTGTAGTCACACCTCATGATTTACTGTAGTCACACCTCATGATTTACTGTAGTCACACCACATGATTTACTGTAGTCACACCACATGATTTACTGTAGTCACACCTCATGATTTACTGTAGTGACACCACATGATTTACTGTAGTCACACCACATGATTTACTGTAGTCACACCACATGATTTACTGTAGTCACACCACATGATTTACTGTAGTCACACCACATGATTTACTGTAGTCACACCTCATGATTTACTGTAGTCACACCACATGATTTACTGTAGTCACACCACATGATTTACTGTAGTCACACCTCATGATTTACTGTAGTGACACCACATGATTTACTGTAGTCACACCACATGATTTACTGTAGTCACACCACATGATTTACTGTAGTGACACCTCATGATTTACTGTAGTCACACCTCATGATTTACTGTAGTGACACCACATGATTTACTGTAGTCACACCACATGATTTACTGTAGTCACACCACATGATTTACTGTAGTAACACCTCATGATTTACTGTAGTCACACCTCATGATTTACTGTAGTCACACCACATGATTACTGTAGTCACACCTCATGATTTACTGTAGTCACACCACATGATTTACTGTAGTCACACCTCATGATTTACTGTAGTCACACCACATGATTTACTGTAGTCACACCTCATGATTTACTGTAGTCACACCTCATGATTTACTGTAGTCACACCACATGATTACTGTAGTCACACCTCATGATTTACTGTAGTCACACCACATGATTTACTGTAGTCACACCACATGATTTACTGTAGTGACACCTCATGATTTACTGTAGTCACACCACATGATTTACTGTAGTCACACCACATGATTTACTGTAGTCACACCTCATGATTTACTGTAGTGACACCACATGATTTACTGTAGTCACACCACATGATTTACTGTAGTCACACCTCATGATTTACTGTAGTCACACCACATGATTTACTGTAGTGACACCACATGATTTACTGTAGTCACACCTCATGATTTACTGTAGTCACACCACATGATTTACTGTAGTCACACCACATGATTTACTGTAGTCACACCACATGATTTACTGTAGTCACACCTCATGATTTACTGTAGTGACACCACATGATTTACTGTAGTCACACCTCATGATTTACTGTAGTCACACCTCATGATTTACTGTAGTCACACCACATGATTTACTGTAGTCACACCTCATGATTTACTGTAGTCACACCACATGATTTACTGTAGTCACACCACATGATTTACTGTAGTGACACCTCATGATTTACTGTAGTCACACCACATGATTTACTGTAGTGACACCACATGATTTACTGTAGTCACACCACATGATTACTGTAGTCACACCTCATGATTTACTGTAGTCACACCACATGATTACTGTAGTCACACCTCATGATTTACTGTAGTCACACCTCATGATTTACTGTAGTCACACCACATGATTTACTGTAGTCACACCTCATGATTTACTGTAGTCACACCACATGATTTACTGTAGTCACACCTCATGATTTACTGTAGTCACACCACATGATTTACTGTAGTCACACCTCATGATTTACTGTAGTCACACCACATGATTTACTGTAGTCACACCTCATGATTTACTGTAGTCACACCACATGATTTACTGTAGTCACACCACATGATTTACTGTAGTCACACCTCATGATTTACTGTAGTCACACCACATGATTTTCTGTAGTAACACCTCATGATTTACTGTAGTTACACCTCATGATTTACTGTAGTCACACCACATGATTACTGTAGTAACACCTCATGATTTACTGTAGTTACACCTCATGATTTACTGTAGTCACACCTCATGATTTACTGTAGTCACACCACATGATTACTGTAGTCACACCACATGATTTACTGTAGTCACACCTCATGATTTACTGTAGTCACACCACATGATTTACTGTAGTCACACCTCATGATTTACTGTAGTCACACCACATGATTTACTGTAGTCACACCACATGATTTACTGTAGTCACACCTCATGATTTACTGTAGTCACACCACATGATTACTGTAGTCACACCTCATGATTTACTGTAGTCACACCACATGATTTACTGTAGTCACACCACATGATTTACTGTAGTCACACCACATGATTTACTGTAGTCACACCTCATGATTTACTGTAGTCACACCACATGATTTACTGTAGTCACACCACATGATTTACTGTAGTCACACCACATGATTTACTGTAGTCACACCACATGATTTACTGTAGTGACACCTCATGATTTACTGTAGTCACACCACATGATTTACTGTAGTGACACCACATGATTTACTGTAGTCACACCACATGATTACTGTAGTCACACCTCATGATTTACTGTAGTCACACCACATGATTACTGTAGTCACACCTCATGATTTACTGTAGTCACACCTCATGATTTACTGTAGTCACACCACATGATTACTGTAGTCACACCTCATGATTTACTGTAGTCACACCACATGATTTTCTGTAGTAACACCTCATGATTTACTGTAGTTACACCTCATGATTTACTGTAGTCACACCACATGATTACTGTAGTAACACCTCGTGATTTACTGTAGTCACACCACATGATTTTCTGTAGTAACACCTCATGATTTACTGTAGTTACACCTCATGATTTACTGTAGTCACACCACATGATTACTGTAGTAACACCTCATGATTTACTGTAGTCACACCTCATGATTTACTGTAGTCACACCTCATGATTTACTGTAGTCACACCACATGATTACTGTAGTCACACCTCATGATTTACTGTAGTCACACCACATGATTTACTGTAGTCACACCACATGATTTACTGTAGTTACACCTCATGATTTACTGTAGTCACACCTCATGATTTACTGTAGTCACACCACATGATTACTGTAGTCACACCACATGATTTACTGTAGTCACACCTCATGATTTACTGTAGTCACACCACATGATTTACTGTAGTCACACCTCATGATTTACTGTAGTCACACCACATGATTTACTGTAGTCACACCACATGATTTACTGTAGTCACACCTCATGATTTACTGTAGTCACACCACATGATTACTGTAGTCACACCTCATGATTTACTGTAGTCACACCACATGATTTACTGTAGTCACACCACATGATTTACTGTAGTCACACCACATGATTTACTGTAGTCACACCTCATGATTTACTGTAGTCACACCACATGATTTACTGTAGTCACACCTCATGATTTACTGTAGTCACACCACATGATTTACTGTAGTCACACCACATGATTTACTGTGTATGATTTACCACATGAAATTACCACTAGAACTAGTAGATGGCAGCAGAGGAGCACTTATTGACTTATTAGCCATTTCCACTCCTTAATAAATGGACAAAAGTGACAAAGTCTCATGTAAAAAAAACTTTTCTTCAAATTGTGACTGAATTACACAGAAAACAAGTAAAGAGATCCTTTAATAATCACTGAAGCTGTCGGTCAGTTCAGTGCGAGACTACAATGGGACAATTAATAAGAGTAGAATATTAAAATTTTGTTTTTTGCACATTACTGTTGTTAATAAAAGTTAATTTTATCTGCATATCAATTCAAGTTCAGCGCTTCACTGTTAAATTTCCAATAAACAAACATGTAATATTATTAGCAACTGCACATATTAGCAACACAATAGTAATTTTATGATTAAATAAACTTTATGATAAATTTCCCTTCAGCGCCACCAAATCACATTCTGCTGCTCTCAAGTGTTAGTCTGGAGTCCTGTGTGTTGTCCGGTCTAATATCCGGCGGATGCGGCAGGATTTGAGTTATCTCAGCTCTCTTGCAAAGTCACCTTTCCTTTGAGCTCATGTGTGATAAACACACACACACACACACACACACACACACACACACACACACACACACACACACACACACACACACGCACTCCAAACCGCTCGGCTTGGTTGCACATGCCACAGAAAACTCAGAACCCATTCGCTTCAGTAATAAACTCTAGCATTAATGTTCTGCCTATTTTGCATGCATGCACACATTTGGACTCTTTTGCTCATAGTTATTGTCGCGATTTATGATTTCTTAAGGGAATCTTGAGGATCAGTGTCACACAGTTCTCCTTCACACAGACTCACACAATTATTTTGCTGACATGTGCCGTGGTGAGTAGATCAATAATGCATGAATCCGGTCGAGGGTGCGGTCGGTGTTGATGTTCATTGTTAATTCATGTTAACTAATGTAGTTAACCTCATTGAAGTGTTTTAATGTTTCCTTTTTCAATACAGCTACAATAAATATTTTGTAATCTGACATAAATTGTGTTAAAAGTGCTCGGATCGTAGTATGTAGTAGCAAATGTGTCTGTATTTTCCTCACCGTGCATAAATATATGACCCTGGAGCTCAACAGCAGTCGTGCGTCTCACGGGTTTATCTGTGGCAATAGCCAACAATACATTATGGGGCAAAATCTATTTTTCTTTTATTCAATTCAATTCAATTCAAATTTATTTGTATAGCGCTTTTCACAATACACATTGTTTCAAAGCAGCTTTACAGAAAGTGCATTTCATAAATGGACAGTAAAAATGTTAGAAAGACAATGTTAAAGAAAAATGTTCGAAAAAGTGAATCAATCGTGTATTAATTTAGGCCATAACAACGCTGGCGTTGAGTCGTCTCTTCTTTATGCCAAAAATCATTAGGATATTAAGATCATGCTCCATAAGGATACATTTCCTCCCATAATTGTAATATTAGTAGTAATATGCAGTGCTAAGGACTTCATCTGGACAACTTTAAAGGAGATTTTCTCAATATTTAGAGTTTTTTGCACCCTCAGATTCCAGATCCTAACAAACCACACATCAATGAAAGATTATTTATCCGGCTTTCATATGATGTATAAATCTCCATTTCAAATGGACCCTCATGACTGGTTTTGTGGTCACAGATATCACTGTTGTCATTAAAAGATTTCTTTCTTTCTTTCACAGCCTACTCTGAGAAGCTGAGAGAGATGTCGGTATTGTCTCTCATCTGCTCTTGCTTGTATTCCCAGCCTCATCCCAACACCTTCGGTCAGTTTGAAGGTGGGAGCTTTAACGGTCAATAACTGGAGGCCTTTCTACAGGATCATTTAAGATTGGTCACACATTTGCATCATCTTCCCTCACAGATATGGAGGTGAAGTCACTGAATAAGCGAGCATCTGGCCAGGCGTTTGAGGTCATCCTCAAGAGTCCAACTGATCTGTCTCCAGAGAGACCCCAGACGCTGGCGCTGCCGCCCCAGAAGAAGGAGCCTTCACTGGGGGAGCTGCAGAGGAGGCTGGAGGCCGCAGAGGAGCGGCGGAAGGTCAGATGTTTTCTGTGGAACACCACACATAAACAAAGTCACACTTACAAAACGTACCAAGGTTGCACCATGTTTTTTGGGCACTTCCTTCTTGTTCTTGTAGAGTCATTCAACAGGATGTTTCTTGAGCTACACATCCAGATGACTAGAATAACATTTAATTGAAGAGATGGTGGTCCAGTGGGTTAAACCACTGAGCTGATATGCAGAAGGTTGCTGGTTCGATCCCAGCGGTCACCACCAGTGTGTCCTTGAGCAAGGCACTTTACTCCATGTTGCTCCAGGGGGATTGTCCCTGTAATAAGGGCACTGTAAGTCACTTTGGATAAAAGCGTCTGCCAAATGCATAAATGTAAATGTAATTATTTAGCAGATGCATTTGTCCACTGAGACATGTTCATGGAAAGTACAAGCACTGGGGTAATTGAGAATCTTCACACTCTATCAGTTTCGTGTGCTAGTTAGGGTGCTTTCACATCTCTAGTTCGGTTGATTTGATCCGAAACCAAGGGCAAACAATTATACATTGTAGCATTTTTCAGCTTTTTTGGTTCCTTTTCACACCACACTGATTGCTTTGGTCCGAACCAGTTGAAACGAACCAAAATGCAGTCACCTCCACATCACTCATTGGCCATGTCATAAAATGAATTCTTCTGTCAGGCGCAGTTGAAGCCTCGGACAAACGCTGTCAAGATGAGATTCTGTAGCCATGTCTGTGTCATTATTCCAACATTATATGTTCATAACTTGTTACAAATAAAAAAGTTAAATACCTCAGAAAAATCAGCTTTCCTCTCCTGTCAACATTAGCCTGGTGTGAGCTCGGCGTGCAGGAAGACGTACACTCACAGTAATCGGATCAGTCGTTTACATGGTGGAATTTTTCATTTGATCGGTTCATGAAAAGGTTTATCCCACTCCTCTCAAACCGATTACAATTTCATTCAGTTTGGGCATTTTTATTCCGATTGAGGTGTTTATATGGAGCATTTTCATTCGGATTGGACTTTTAAACCGATTACAGTGTGCATTATATATGTGCATTTCTGAAATGCATAACATGTACAAATCAATTTAAATTGTAATGTAGATGCATTTTCTGTGAAGCTGCTTTGAAACGATATGTATCGTGAAAAGCAGCTATACAAATAAATTTGAATTTAATTTAATTGAACAGTGCACCTATTGCTGAACTCGGCATACAAGAAAATGTTTTGGGGAACCAAAAATGGTTCTTCCATGACATCACTGCAAAAATAAACCCTTTTGGAACCTTTATTTTTAAAAGATTTGACCATGTAGCATATACACTCACCTAAAGGATTATTAGGAGCACCACTAATACTGTGTTTGACCCCATTTCGCCTTCAGAACTGCCTTAATTCTACGTGGCATTGATTCAACAAGGTGCTGAAAGCATGAAAGCATGATGCTGAAAAAATGTTGGCCCATATTGATAGGATAGCATCTTGCAGTTGATGGAGATTTGTGGGTTGCACATCCAGGGCACGAAGCTCCCGTTCCACCACATCCCAAAGATGCCCTATTGGGTTGAGATCTGGGGACTGTGGGGGCCATTTTAGTCCAGTGAACTCATTGTCATGTTCAAGAAACCAATTTGAAATGATTGGAGCTTTGTGACATGGGGCATTATCCTGCTGGAAGTAGCCATCAGAGGATGGGTACATGGTGGTCATAAAGGGATGGACATGGTCAGAAACAATGCTCAGGAAGGCCGTGGCATTTAAACCATGCCCAATTGGCACTAAGGGGCCTAAAGTGTGCCAAGAAAACATCCCCCACACCATTACACCACCACCACCAGCCTGCACAGTGGTAACAAGGCATGATGGATCCATGTTCTCATTCTGTTTACGCCAAATTCTGACTCTACCATCTGAATGTCTCAACAGAAATCCAGACTCATCAGACCAGGCAACATTTTTCCAGTCTTCAACTGTCCAATTTTGGTGAGCTTGTGCAAATTGTAGCCTCTCCTATTTGTAGTGGAGATGAGTGGTACCCGGTGGGGTCTTCTGCTGTTGTAGCCCATACGCCTCAAGGTTGTGTGTTTTGTGGCTTCACAAATGCTTTGCTGCATACCTCGGTTGTAACGAGTGGTTATTTCAGTCAAAGTTGCTCTTCTATCAGCTTGAATCAGTCGGCCCATTCTCCTCTGACCTCTAGCATCAACAAGGCATTTTGGCCCACAGGACTGCCGCATACTGGATGTGTTTCCCTTTTCACACCATTCTTTGTAAACCCTAGAAATGGTTGTGCGTGAAAATCCCAGTAACTGAGCAGATTGTGAAATACTCAGACCGGCCCGTCTGGCACCAACAACCATGCCACGCTCAAAATTGCTTAAATCCCCTTTCTTTCCCATTCTGACATTCAGTTTGGAGTTCAGGAGATTGTCTTGACCAGGACCACACCCCTAAATGCATTGAAGCAACTGCCATGTGATTGGTTGATTAGATAATTGCATTAATGAGAAATTGAACAGGTGTTCCTAATAATCCTTTAGGTGAGTGTAGATACCATAAGATATGAATATGGTAATCAGTTCTAATCATCTGATAACAACACAGTCCTCTTTTGTACGTGTCCATCGCTGTTGAGATGTTTCCATGATTTCGTCCCATCCTCGTTTTTAAGGTCAGAGAAGCTTCTCCTCAGCGTGTCATCTACTCTTTCTGCTCTTCTTTGTGTAGTCCCAAGAGAAGCTGGTCCTGAAGCAGTTGGCGGAGAAACGGGAGCGTGAGAAGGAGGTGCTCAACAAGGCCCAGGAGGTCAACAACAACTACAGCAAGATGACCGAGGAGAAACTCAACCACAAAATGGAGCTGAACAAAGAAAACCGCATGGCCCGTCTGAACGCTCTCAAGCAGCGTCTGAGAGAGAAGGTGAGTCTGGGTTTCTTTCATGAAATAGTCTTTCTTTCTTAATACATGATGTTCCTGGTCGTACTGTATGTTATGATATAGAACAGTGGTTCTCAACCTTTTTTCAGTGATGTACCCCCTGTGAAATATTTGTTCAGCCAAGTACCCCCTAACCAGCGCAAAGCATTTTGGGTTGGAAAAAAAAGACTGTGCCATCAGTGTCTGATTTATTAAACTTTGGAACAGATAAACACATACAAAATTCAAACGTTTGAAAAAAAATAATATTTCGAACATTTTAAATGATAATAATCCATGACTAAATGTATTGCAAATATTTCTCATCACTAAAATGTAGTGATTGAAACTAATGTAGTGAAAACAGTGACCATATTTCTGAAATGGAAACCGGGGACATTTCCTATTTGAGTGGTCAAAATATCACTAAAATTTCATTTATTATATTTTAATTAAAAAACAGGGACAATACATTTTTTTATGTTGTTATTGCGGAGTCCCTATATTATTATTAACATCAATAATTATTATGATTTAGTTTGATTATTAGGATTTTTGGTCTGGATTTAATACAATAAAAAAAAATAATCAAAGCTAACCATTGTAAATAAGCAGCTCAAATCAATATTGTAACATGAATGAACAAAAACACATTACAAAAATAAAACATAAATATGATAAATAAAACTATTCAACAAATATTGTAACATTTTATAATTGTATTTAAGTTTATACTATATAAATAACTGTTTTAACTTCAAAAGTTTTGTTACGTTTATGCTTGAAAGTATTCTTAGCCTACTATCCGTAATTGGTCTTATTTTGCATTTTAGGCGTATTTTAAGCAGAAAGTATATGTAGCTATTCTGCACATGTATTGGTTGCAAGTGTAATTGTTTGAGTTTTTTATATTTAAGTTATAGTTCAGATGTGTGGTAATCAACTGCGTTGTGACTGCGGAACTTTTGGGGACAAAACAATCCCGCACCTGTTGAGGCTCTGTTATAAAGCACATACAAACAATATTACTTTAAATTAAAAACGAATAGTTAGTATGTTACTACCTTGAAAGCGATAACGAGGTTTCTTTTGATATTTGACGATAATGGCGCTCTGTCTGCTCTCGACTCGGTACGTTCTTCATGTAGTAGCGGCGCGCGCGCGACCATGTAGAGTCAGCGTAGCTCACATCGCCATCTGCTGGTGAAAATAATCATGACACGATTGCTCCTAAAACCAGCAGCTGCTGTATGATGTTGGTTGGGCGCTTTTTTCCCCAATAAATCTGCGGTTTTGTTTGTAACGAGCTGTAAAACGGGGACAACTCCAGTCGGGGACAGAACATTAAAAACCGGGACTGTCCCCGGGAAACAGGGACGTCTGGTCACCCTATCGTTGATCCAAGTGACTGACAGGTTGGGTCAAACCATCCTGGTATGGGGGAGGCTCTGGGTTTTTAGGATAATGAAATTGAATAGCCTACTCAATATAAAATAAATTTTTTGAACTTATATTTTCCTAAAATATATTTTTAAAATAATTATTTTAAAGGATTTTTGCATGGATGCTACTTTTTAAAGGTCCCGTTCTTCGTGTTTTTTTGAAGCTTTGATTGTGTTTACAGTGTGCAATATAACATGTGTTCATGTTTCGCGAGTAACACAGTATTTTTCACACAATTTACTCATCTGTACACCGCTGTTTCCACTGTCCTAAAAATGGCTGATGAGTTCCTTTATTCTATGAAGTCCCTCCTTCAGAAATACGTAACGAGTTCTGATTGTGCCAGCGGTTCCTGTGTTGTGATTTGACCGCAGCTTAGCGCACGTGGAAAGGTCACGCCTCTTAACGGGAGATATATGCGCTTAATGATCTCTACAGCGTCCCTGGGAAAGCCAAACAAAGGTGATTTGACTCCGGGATGAAAATAACAGCGTCTCGACGACATGGCGACAAACACACTCAAACGCACCACTTCCTTTTCTCCACGCGACACGTCCTCTTCTCCACGTGGGACAGCAACAAGACCACGCCCCCTTTTTTCGTGTATTCTTGTGGCCGGAGGTTAGTCTGTTCTACTGTTCTACTGACGTAATTAATGAAGGAAGTACCAGGATGTAGTCCAAGCCGGCCGTTCGCTGTAGGCTTTGAAAGGGAACTTCTGTTAAATAAAATATCTCGCTTGGCATTGAACTTTGAGCTTTATAATTTTACAGGTATTATTACAACATTACACACTAACTAAAGTTTGAACAATGGGATCACGAAGAACGGGACCTTTACATTTATGTAGGCTATATTTTAAAATCTCACATACCCCCTGGAGTGCCTTCACGTACCCCCATTTGAGAACCACTGATATAGAACATGTGTGTAGTAGGGGTGGCACGGTACATGAAAAAACATCGAAACCGTTCGGTTCGCTTGTCTTGGTTCGGAGCGTGTGTGCGGCACGGTTCGACGCATGCAATGTAGCCTCGTGCCCGTGTTACCTCAGACAGCAGCGGGTGTCCTTTTCGCGCAAAATAAGAATATGTGTGGACATACAGTAAAAGAAGTAAAAGATAGTACAAGTGGAGTGCTGCAGGTCACGTCATGTGTAGAAATGGCAATTGGGAGGGATAAGGAAGGCTGCCCGGAGTTGGAGGATGCGTCAGCGTCGTATTCACACTGCTCGCACAAGCAGTGCATATAGAGAGCTGTGCATTCACACACTGGCAGCGTTTGTCTCGCACAGCTCGTATATTGCAAATACAGAAGAATATTGTCCATTCTGTCACATTTTCCGGTCTTCTCCTCCAACCCCTGTCTGTGTCATGCTTTGATTTATGATGGGCAGCATATATCTGCTGAAAATGCGACCGTGTTCCCCTCTGTCCCAAAGAGCCTAAACTAAAGTGTTACCATTTTTTTCCCCATACCCCCACCGCCCTACAATGAAAAATCGTAGAATCGCCCCTGATGCATTCCCTGGGTATTGAACCTTTGGCGTTGCTTTGTTTGAAATACACACTTTCTATGATCCAATACATAAAAGTAGTCATGAAAAATGGGCTAGGAATATCATTTAATTTAGACTTTTATGAAATAATGAACTATGGCTTGAATCTAACCACACTTCCCATTGCATGTTGTGTTTCTGACAGTCTTACCAATGAACTTTACTGTCAATTAAAAGAGAACTAGTTTCCTTCCTGGTTACTGCAAAACAATTCTTATTTATTGAACATTGACTATGTTCTCTATTTTCTTTGTCAGGAGATTCACGCTGCAGAAGTGCGTAAGAATAAGGAACTTCACACCGAGCTCTCTGGATAAGGACACTCTTTGACCCAGAGCCACGAGACGTCTAGTCATGACTGCATTTGGAGAATATCTCATTCTTTGGCCACACTGTCTTACGAGAGGTCATATCAGACTCACCTTATCAGTTTCCTTATCAATAAATGTCTGAGCATATGCCAACATCCCACATGCACTACGTGGACATGAGTATGTGAGCACCCAAATGTTTTGAATGTTTAATTGCAGAACCCTGGGCATTATTATGGTGCGTTCACACCAGACGCCAATGAAGCGAATAAATCACGTGTAGTTGGACGCTTGAACATTTTGAGTTTACTCGCTTCATTCGCGCGTGACATTCACTTCACAACAGACGTGAATTCACGTCATGGGAGGGGCTTCTGCCAGCCGGCTCGTATCGTTGTGAAATGGCTGACATGGATTGTTTTAAAATACGGCAAATAAGCTCAATTTGCCGGCTTTAGCTAGCTTGTAGTCTCAATAGGCTGAATTCAGGGGGATTGAGACACATTTTCCAACTCATCTCAAAGGCAAAAAGTGTCCCAATAACCCTGAAATCACTCTATGTAGAGCCCAAATTGAGTTTTTCTACAACTTTTGTCCTCATTGTTGTCACTACTAGACAGTGGCGTAGGCAGAAAGTTGATGATGGATGGGCCTCCAATAGTGTGGGTGGGCCGGAATAATTCGCATTACCCCTTAATTTGGAAGAAAAATCCCAAAATCCGATTGAAACATAGCAAAATAGCTAAAAGTATTCCGCATATCTTGGACCTTTTATTGTCTATTGTCTTTTAATATAGTCAACTTCTACACGTTGACGCCTTCTCAAGCCCCTGGACGAGCTGTGTTTGTGAAGTTTGTCAAGACGTGTTTCTTTCTCAAATGTTTCATAAATGGCAGTTTAGCCATTTTTTTAATAACGAAAAAGGCGCTGCTAGTTGGATTCGAATCCGGAAGAACATAACATGACGTGAAGTAACTGAAGAGACGAATTAGCATATTTTTTATTAATATTAGAATAGAGGTCTAATGCATGACAAAATAAATAACATTTAAAATAATTATTGAAGAACTGTTAAATGTTAGAAAATAGTATTATTAAAAAAAATGTATTTCCCTGGATCTGACAGGATGGGCAAGCTGTCAATGAGGGTGGCCACCCAAGCTCTGATTGGTTAAATCGGCGTGACTATCCACCAAAGTTCAGATTTTTCAACTTGTGCGAATCTGCTCAAATGCTCAATTCACGCTGTGTCATTCACGCAAATCGCGCAATCTATTCACGTCTTTTCATTGACTTAACAGGTAAATCACTCGCGCGAAACGCTTCATTCGCGTCTGGTGTGAACGCACCATTAGGCAGTTCGTCCTTCCTAAAAGCTCTTCTTGGAGTCAGTGGTCCAGTTCATCCCAAAGTTTTAAAAGAGTTAGTTCACCCAAAAATGAAAATCCTGTCATTAATTCCTCACCCTCATGTCCAAACCAGTAAGACCTTCGTTCATCTTCAGAACACAAATGAAGATCTTTCTGATTGAATCCGAGAGCTCTCTGACCCCTCCAGGTCCAGAAAGACAGTAAAGACATCGTTACAATAGTCATGTGACTCCAGTGGTTTAACCTTAATGTTATGAAGCGACGAGAATACTGTTTGTGCGCAAAAAACACAACAATAACGACTTTATTCAACAATTTCTTCACGTCTGTGCCAGTCTCCTACACTGTTGACGTAGTAAATACAGTCCAGTGCTTCCGAGTTACACCAGAACGCCGGCTCACCATTGGCCGAAGCTGATCACGTGACGCTGACGCAAGAGCTGACCAACGTAAACAGCGTACACTCTAAAAAAAAAAGGTTCTATATGGCACCAAAAATGGTTCTTGGCTCGTAATCATAGGGGAACCTTTTTAAGTGCTATATAGCACCAATTTTGGTGCTTCAGCGGTTCTTCAGAGGTTCTTCACCGGTTCTTCACCGGTTCTTTGACTAAGGTGCTATATAGCACACCTAACTAAGGTGCTATATAGCACCGCTACCATATACAGAACATGTTAAGATACTTTTTTTTTTAGAGTGTACGCAGTTTACATTGGTCAGCTCTTGCGTCAGCATCACGTGATCAGCTTCGGCCAATGGTGAGCCGGCGTTCTGGCGTAACTCGGAAGCACTGGACTGTATTTACTACGTCAACAGTGTAGGAGACTGGCACAGACGTGAAGAAATTGTTGAATAAAGTCATTATGTTTTTTGCGCAAGTATTCTCGTCGCTTCATAACATTAAGGTTGAACCACTGGAGTCACATGGACCAGGGGTTTTCAAACTTTCTGATGCCAAGGACCCCCAGATATGATGAACCTTTATGAGGGACCCCTTCCTAAAATCCATCTATTTTTATGTATGAAAAAAAAAACATTTAAACTGTTAGATAAATAGTAGTGCTCGGAATAAGCTGAAAAAATGTATCGCCCTCATTAACACATTAATTTGCCCAGCCCTAATAAATAGTAAATCTGACATTATAAATACAACATATTGTTTAAATATGTTATTGCATAAGCAACTTTCACAATAATTGTATGTAAGCAGCTTGCGTACTGTGTTAAGAATACTGCCTTACAACCCCTGAGATCAAGATAATAGTATCTTTAGTGAGTTTTTCTCACTATAGTTCCTAAGCAAACATACACAATTTTGGAATGTATACGGCAAGACAGGAGAGAAACATTTAGAAATGAAACAGTTATGTGGCGTTCACACCGGACGAAGGTGGACGCTTGAACATTTTGAGTTTACTCGCTTCATTCGCGCGTGAAATTTGCGTGTGACAACTACACAACAGACGCGAATGTGTTACAAAACGTAGTTTAAAGACTTTTTCAGGCGATAATATAGTTGTTTAAAGCTCAAATCAGTGGTTAATTTATAAAAAGAGCCTATTTGAGCATTTTATCTGGCGTTTTCGGAGTTGTGAGATCCAGGCGATCAGTGACATTCCGCGCTCGTTTACCCGGCGAGACCCGCCTTTCCTCGGCTAGTCCTTCTCACATTTGCCGCTGGCTCTGGATCTTTTTTTCTGCTCCAGTCTCGTTGTGAAATGGCTGACATAGATTTTGTTGAGAAGGTAGCTGACTGTCCGACCTCCTCACTCACTTTCTTCCAAGCAAGATCCTTTTTATTCCTGTTCCTGTAGTGATAGGATGATGTATCATACAGCTCCGGGTATCCACATACGGCCACGATTATCTTGTCCTCCATTTTTGTTCGGATTTCTGCCTCCGCTTGTAAATGCGTCACTACTAGAGCAAGCTCGTGATTGGTTAACGCGGCGCGAAATATCCGCCAAAGTTCAGATTTTTCAACTTGAGCGATTCGCGCGAATCGCGCGTTCAAAACGCTCAATTCGCGTCATTCGCGCCGCCTCAATCGTGCGAATCGCGCAGCAGAATGCCATTTCGCGTCTCTGCATTGACTTAACATGTAAATCACTTGCGCGAATCGCGTCCGGTGTGAACGCACCATTAGAATACTCTGTAGACTTTATCCATTTTCGCTTTGTCTTTTTATTTTCCCTTAGAACCTTCGGAGGACCCCAGTTTGAAAACCCCTGACATGGACTATTGTAACGATGTCTTTACTTCCTTTCTGGGCCTTGAAAGTGTTAATTGAATAGCTGTCTGTGGAAGGGTCAGAGAGCTCTCGGATTTCATCAGAAATACTTCATTTGTGTCCCGAAGATGAACGAAGGTCTTACGGGTTTGGACATGAGGGAGAGGAATTAATGACAGAAAAGTCATTTTTGGGTGGGCTATCCCTTTAAGGTCTAGACTTTCTTGATGATCCTAGTGTGGTTTTCTAATTAAGACGTGTTCCTGGGTCAACATGTCATATCCTTATCCCGAAACCCAACTTTCACCAATTAGCTGATAAGAATGTTGTTCAGCCCTGAGCCAAACCCTAAACAAATCCACATATTCCTAAAATCTGATTGGCTGATCGTGATCCAGGAACATGCCCTACTTGGCAAAACAAGTCACAAGGACATTGTCTTGCTGAAACAGACAAGCATGCTCCGAACCGGTTCAACATTTCCAGAATGTCATTGTGTATATTGGACTAGCCAAACGCATTTATTAGAAAGAGGTGCCCACATACTTATGGCCATGAAGCTTATCCTCCTGCTATAACAACTTAGACCAGCTTAAATTCCAAGATTGCCATTCGTGTACAAGCTTATCGTTGCAGAACCAGCATGAAAGTGTGCAAACGTACCTTATGACACATCATTTATTCTGCTCTTGGTTGTGATTTAGCAGGGCTGAATCTCACAAAACCAAGAAAACATGACTCTATCCACATTCACACTGCACTTTATAGAATATGATTCATTCACGTTGGTAGTTTAGGAGCATTTCAAGGGTCGCTGACTTGTTTGTTTTTCAGTGACCTGTAAGAGAAATGTCTAAGCTATACGCTGCTAACTGATTTATGAAAACCATTTAAAATAAGATTAAAGCTTAACATGTTCGTAATGAGGAGTTTCTGTCATTTCTTCAACTAAAGGACACAGATTGTTTATGATGGCAGCTCATTGACCTTATTTGTTGATGTTTTTCACTCTCAGGTTTATTTCTGACATCAATTGCAAAACGTAATACTATCACGCATTTGCTGTTGGTATTTTTTTATGTTATTCTAACTAATGGTTTAGCAATTTAGTGTCTTTCTGAGTATCTGTGAACGTTCTCTTGTGAGTTTTTTTGGTTGTATATACACTCTAAAAATGCTGGGTTAAAAACAACCCAAGTTGGGTTGAAAATGGACAAACCCAGCAATTGGGTTGTTTTAACCCCGTGGTTGGGTTAAATGTTTGCTTAAAACAACGCTGGATTTGTCCATTTTCAACCCAACTTGGGTTGTTTTTAACCCAGCATTTTTTAGAGTGTAGCCAGGTGTCCATCCAAGGATTTATTTGGGAGGAAAAAAGGTTTGGCGCATCAAAATGTTTACCGATATAGCTGATGGAAATGCGAATTATTGATAATTTTTTGCAAATGTTGACACAAACTTTTTCCATTTAACTTTAGAGTATAAATCGATACTTCAAATGTTGCGGAAAAACTAGTTTGGAAACACTTTTTGTCGGGAAAAAGGGCTTTAACGCAAATAAATGTGGCGTCACATGACAGAATTAGCCTATAGGGTCCGCGCTCGTCCCGTTAAAGCACCGTTTCTCTGTAGATCAAAGGCGCACTAAATCTATTATATTCATATTATTAAATTGTAAATTAAAGTATTTTATTAAAGTATTTTATTAAAGCTACACCCGTTTCTGAATATTGCTTGATCAAGTATTGATCTAAATAGTCTTTATAACGAAGTTAAAAAAAAGGACGCTTGTCATTAAAATAATATAGAGCCTATAATTTAATAATATATAATAACGTTTTGTTTATAAATGGATGAGGAAAATAAAGCACCTTGCGAATCTCAGCAGCTCGTCAAAAATAAAAACGGGCGTCTGTCAAACGAAGGAGTTTCTAATACTGACATAAATAAAGTTAAAATACACAACATGTTACGTCTGTGCCTGAATAAATCAAATTACATCAAATACAATCATGACTTCATGGGCAGGATCTGCTACTAGACAATCACAACCATCACACTTGTTAATAAAACATTTATTAATATGTCAAATAATTTTACCTCAAACAAATTAGAAAAACTAAAATGGGTTGAATCCAAAAAGCTTTTAAAATTGTTAAGACGGCTCTATAGTTAAATATAGGCTCCAGAAACAGCTGCATCTCTGAGGGAGAACATTAGCAGAGATTTGATGTTTTTTATGGATTTGATGTTATTGAACTCTGAAACCAGAACAAATAACTTAATTTTTGTTTAAATGATCTGAATTCATGCGTTCTCGGCCACGTCAAACCGCGATGTTCAAGGCTTACGTTAAAGATTGTCGCTATATGACCGAACATTTTACTGTACCAATCTTTTTTATGGATCAAAAATTTTGCAAACATGACAAAAAAGCTGCCCTGTGTCCGAACCCATGTGCTTCGTCACATAAAGCGGCTTCATGCAGTCCTGTCAGACACTTCTCCGTGATCTTCTGATTAATATTTCCTAATTTTATAATAAGCCTGTTATTCATGAAAATAGTAAGCAGTAAACTGGCGAATTTCAATCGTCTAATTACTATATTTTTACAAATATTTGGGACGCGAAAGATGCAATATAATTTGCGATATACGCAAAATTAGAGGGCAGATTTTTTTTAGGCAATAAAGCAATAATAAAACGTACAGTGGGGAGAACAAGTATTTGATACACTGCCGAATTTGCAGGTTTTCCCACTTACAAAGCATGTAGAGGTCTGTAATTTTTATCATAGGTACACTCCAACTGTGAGAGACGGAATCTAAAACAAAAATCCAGAAAATCACATTGTATAATTTTTAAATAAGTAATTTGCATTTTATTGCATGACATAAGTATTTGATCACCTACCAACCAGTAAGAATTCCGCCCTCCTGTTCTCCACTCATTACCTGTATTAGCCGCACCTGTTTGAACTCGTAACCTGTATAAAAGACACCTGTCCACACACTCAAACAAACAGACTCCAACCTCTCCACAATGGCCAAGACCAGAGAGCTGTGTAAGGACATCAGGGGTAAAATTGTAGACCTGCACAAGGCTGGGATGGGCTACAGGACAATAGGCAAGCAGCTTGGTGAGAAGGCAACAACTGTTGGCGCAATTATTAGAAAATGGAAGAAGTTCAAGATGACGGTCAATCTCCCTCGGTCTGGGGCTCCATGCAAGATCTCACCTTGTGGGTGAGGTGAGGGATCAGCCCAGAACTACACAGCAGGACCTGGTCAATGACCTGAAGAGAGACTGGACCACAGTCTCAAAGAAAACCATTAGTAACACACTACACCTTCATGGATTCAAATCCTGCAGCGCACGCAAGTTCCCCCTGCTCAAGCCAGCGCATGTCCAGGCCCGTCTGAAGTTTGCCAATGACCATCTGGATGATCCAGAGGAGGAATGGGAGAAGGTCATGTGGTCTGGGCGATAAAACGATAACGATATGTATTGCGATAGACACGTCATCGATATCAATAAAAAATGCGTTCGATAATTGTTTTTCTTCATCGGAAGAAGCCAGAGGTTGCGAAGCAAGTTTGGTTGCATGAACAAAGGCACTCACTCTCTGGTAACCAAGCAACGTAGGGAGTGACAGGCTAACAGCCAATCAGGTAACTGTATCATGTCTGGTTGCGCCATATTGTTGTCTCGTGTTGGATTCATTCTTCATTAAACAGAACCGGCGTGGAGTGATAAGTGGAAAATGAGTGCCGCAGCGAGCGAGGAAATTGTTGATAAAACAGGAAAACAAGTCAGTTCGCCAGTATGGCAGTTTTTTGGATTGTATAAGTCTGACCATAGTCAGACCAATATACTTTTGTCTGGCTCCGCAGCACGCGCACCTCGTTCGTTTGGGGACGTGTTTATACTCGACACGCTCGCCGCTGTGCTATTCTTGACTTTGGTGAATCTGAAATCGCCCCTAAACCCTCAATCACAATTCCCTACTTTAGTCCACTGATACAGTTCACTTGAAGGAGTGAATGAAAACAAGTGACATCGGCTATACACTCGTTATTGCGGTGCAAAGTGGAATAGAATGAGTGCACTCAATAACGTCCACTATGGTTTCGGACACCACTACAAATGGCTGTCCCCTCAAACAGTGCCCTATGTTAGATTAGATTAGATTAGATTCAAGTTTATTGTCATTACACATGTACAAGTACAATGCAACGAAATGAGTTTGGAGCAAGCCTCCGAGCCGCAGCTATTTAAAGCGCCGCCACACGCTCTCCAGAAAAAAAGAAATGCAGATTGCAAAGCATACATGCAAAACATAACATAACACAGTACACGTGGTCACGTGATGGAATTTTTTGTTGGGACTGAGGAAGGGAGATAGGAAGGAGGAAAGGGAGGGGCAGACGGTTGGACGGGGGCAGGGATAGGGGTGAGGTATGTATGATGCGAGTGAGAGTCTGAAGAGTCCTGTGTTGTGTGAGCTTGTGTTGTGTGAATGTGAATGTTAGCCATAACTTAAGATGTTTTCGAGTTCAGTTCTGTGGCTTGTCCTTGAAGGGAGATATGGCAGTGCACAGGGAACGATAGCAAGATAGCAGGACCCAGCTGTCAAGCTGACCTCCCAACCGAGAGAGATACAGGGTAGCCGATGAGGTGAGGGAAGGAGGGGGTCAATATCTTAATCCATTTAGCTGATCTTCGGTAATTTTCCGGACCATAATCAATCAATCCGTTCTGATCCTCAGCATCAGTGGCGAGCGTCCGGTTCGTGAATTGACTTCGACATTTCATCCAAATTCATGATCAGACCAGACAAACTGCGAAGCAGTTCACTAGCCTGACCCCCGATGGAGCCCACTCTTCCCTGCGTCTCCACAGTCCGGGCTGAGATGTTACGATACAGTTCCTCAATCTGTGTCTCTCTTTGATCTAATTCCTTCAGTCGGTCACACACATCCCCGAAGCACTCTTTAATTTCCACAGACAGCGGCTGGGTGAATTTACTGGCAGCTGTCTTACCAATCTTCCGTTAGGTCAGGGCAATCCCAAGGCTGAAAAATAGGAACCCCGCTATCAAAATGCCAATTATGAATAAATCCTCCACATCCTCCACGGACAGGACTTCCAGGCACACGACTTGCCAGTTGTTCCAGGCGTCCCGAGTGTAGCCCGCAGCGAAGGTCCCGTCCGGGCAGGTGGGTTCTCCCGGTGCACCCTTCCTTAGTGAGAAAATCTTGTCAATCGCGCTGAGAGATATGTAGGGTATAGGGGGCGATTTCGGATTGAGCCTTTGAAACTACATGGAGAGGTAATGTTACTCTGCATCAGTGCCTTATGACAAAGCATCTAAACAGTTACAGTTACAAAGAAATAACGGAGGCATTGCACCTTAATGTTAAGAGATAATTGACATTCAAAATTTTAGACTTGTTTATATTTTAATTATTTGAGTGTTTTCCATGATTGTGTTGACATTTCTGCCTTTATAACAGAGGGGATTATAATCAGAGGAAGGTTAAGTTTAAAATAAAATAAAATTCTCCTGGTCCTTATTTTAAATAGATCATAAAACATATCAATAATTATCGATATCGACCGATATGAAACCCTTATATCGTGATACAGTTTTCAGCCATATCGCCCAGCCCTAGGTCTGATGAGACAAAAATAGAGCTTTTTGGTCTAAATTCCACTCGCCATGTTTGGAGGAAGACGAAGGACGAGTACAACCCCAAGAACATCATCCCAACCGTGAAGCATGGAGGTTTATCTGCAAAGGGGACAGGATGTCTGCACCGTATTGAGGGGAGGATGGATGGGGGCATGTATCGCCAGATCTTGGCCAACAACCTCCTTCCCTCAGTAAGAGCATTGAAGATGGGTCGTGGCTGGGTCTTCCAGCATGACAATGACCCGAAGCACACAGCCAGGGCAACAAAGGAGTGGCTCCGTAAGAAGCATCTCAAGGTCCTGGAGTGGCCTAGCCAGTCTCCAGACCTGAACCCAATAGAAAATCTTTGGAGGGAGCTGAAAGTCCGTATTGCCCAGCGACAGCCCCAAAACCTGAAGAATCTGGAGAAGGTCTGTGTGGAGGAGTGGGCCACTGCTGCAGTGTGTGAGAGTGTGTGTGAGAGACTGACACAAACTACTCCGCATTGTCAATCTGTTTGAATAGGATTAAGCAGGACAGACAGCAGTTTCACTATAATTTTTGGTAAATATTAACACAATATGTGCATCGACTTCGATTAGGCTGTACAGTAGCATTTTATTCCGGGGAGAGATAAAGAAGAGATGACGTTAATGTTTTTTTTGAGTGATCTGGTTATTTTATGTGGGTCATGTGAGGGCATGATTTTACAGCGTTGAGTGTTGTAGCCAATCACAGGCATTTCTGTTGAAAATAATGCCCAGTCATATGTTTAATTGACCAGGAATGAGAATCCATATCTATTAAAACAAGTTTTATAGTCTCAAAACGCGAAATGAATTTTAGTGCAAGTTTACGTTTTACACAAATCTTCCCATTATCTACAAATCCTCTCATCATAATAAACAAAGCACAGAGATTATTTAAATTAAGATTTATTGTGAAGTTTAGTCAGACGTTTTTGTTTTTCATGAGACTTTGTGATTTTCCCTACAATTAGCCTATATAACACTTCAGTACAAATACAGTAACAAAAATAGATATTTTCATGTTATAATAGTGATTTGATGATGTATAAAAATGCATTTAAAAAAGAGAGAAAAAATGGCTAATGAGCCAGTGTTCCTCTTCCGCCATCTACTGGTTATAGTGGTCATTTCTTTTATAATTTAAATGTTGTTAATGTCCGAATGTTATTTTATGATACTCACATAAGCATACACAACAGTTGAATATAAATGAATGATTCCAGCAGAATTTAAGAAAGAAGTTTTATATAGTGTTTAAAAAAAACAGGGCAACCAATTTAATTCAACTCTTTTTATCCAGGCGTTATTCCTAATTCATAAGCGTAGCCTACGTTATTCCTTGAATGGGCTACTTCATAGAAACGCTTTCGACAGAAAGATCTCAGAGAGACTGAAAACTGTTGAAATATGACCGATAGCATCTGGATATAGTGCTGCTTACGTTAACTAACTGCAGTTAGAGTCTAACCATCTATTATATAACAATAAACATTAACTATAACGTGCTTCATAAAATACCACTTGAGAGGTCAACAAATGCCATAAAATCTCAAAATATGCAGTAATTTCATCAATTGGTCAGCGAGTGTGCTTGAGATACACTGAAATGAATGGGGTTCAATGCTGGAACTATTGGTCGCTCCATGACACGCTTTATTTCCGCATTCCTCAGTTCCTGTGGGAGTCTATGGGAGTGTTGTAACTCTGATTTTCAACAGCTCTGGTGCAAACCTGCTCGAGAACTACAGGAAACCGTATGATCTCTGTCATTGCAAACAAAGGTTTCTGTACCAAATATTAAGTTCTGCTTTTCTGATGTATCAAATACTTATGTCATGCATTAAAATGCCAATTAATTACTTAAAAACCATACAATGTGATTTTCTGGATTTTTCCGTCACTCACAGTTGAAGTGTACCTATGATAAAAATGACAGACTTCTACATGCTTTGTAAGTGGGCAAACCTGCTAAATCGGCAGTGTATCAAATACTGGTTCTCCCCACTGTATGCCACGATGCGGGGTTTTTTTAGGGATGATGTCATACACACTCTATTTTGTCAGTAAAAGGCCAATTGGATGAAAACAGCAAATTGCGCAATCCTTTTTTTTAATGCATATTCACTTTGTCAATAACAAAACAGTGGAAAAAGTGCATGCAAACTTGGCTTGACTCAAGTTCCTGATCAGGTTTTGAATATGGAAACTACTGACTCAGCATTTGCTAAATATAGTTTCTAAACCATCATTAGGACTTTTATTGCTGCTGATAAGACTCATTATATGCTCCTAAAAGCTCAGTAAAACAAGGGTGTGTGTGTGCATACGTGTCATATGACGAACAGTGGTCAAAGTGTGACGCAAATCACAGATAAATGAAAGTCAGCTGTTTTGTTTGCTCAGATCCAACATCCTCTGTTTGTTGATATTAGGGCACGACGCAGCAGGCCAAGAAAACATTACTTTCTGCGGTGTGTGTGTGTGTGTCCTTGTTTCTGTGAGTCAGGTGGATCTGGAAGCAAGTTTAAAAGTAAACACGATTCTGACATTCCTGGGTCATGAAGTCAGAGGCAGAATCATAAGGGATGATCAGACACGTAGCACATAAACCTGTTTTGTTTATGGAAAGATTTACATGACCTTACATAATATGGCATTTGAAAGGGAGTGGTCCAGTCAGGTGGTAGATTAATACATATTTACACTCCTTATGCATGTGATGTCAGTCTTCAAGACCTGTTGTGTTTAGTGGTTAGACTGGAACAGTAAACACTGTTTTCACAGATGTAATGAGTTCATAACTCACCACAGATGTTTTAGTTTCACTTCCTACCAAATTTACCAGAGCTTGTGCAGTTTCTGTGTATATTTTTGAAGGACCCCAACATTGGTCAGGTGTATAACTAATATTGTGTTGGTTCATGGACTCCTCTAGACCCCTAAGGTGTGCTGTGGTATCTGGCACCAAGATGTTAGCAGCAGATCCTGTAAGTCCTGTAAGTTGCGAGGTGGGTCCTCCACGGATCGGACTTGTTTGTTCAGCTCATCCCACAGATGCTCGATTGGATTGAGATCTGGGGAATTTGGAGGCCGATTATCTGCTGAAAGAGCCACAGCCACAGGGAATACCGTCCCCATGAGAGGCTGGACATGGGCTCAGCAATGCTTAGGTAGGTGGGACGTGTCAAAGTCACATCCACATGATGGAGGACCCAAGGTTTCCCAGCAGAACATTGCCCAAAGCATCACTACCTCCGCCGCCACGCCTTCTTCCCATAGTGCACCTGGTGCCATGTGTTCCCCAGGTAAGCCCCGCACACACACCCGGCCATCCACGTGATGTAGAAGAACACGTGATCATCAGACCAGGCCACCTTCTTCCATTGCTCCGTGGTCCAGTTCTGATGCTCGTGCCACTGTGGGTGCTTTGGGCGGTGGACAGGGGTCAGCATGGGCACCCTGACTGGTCAGCGGCTGTGCCGCCCCATACTCCTCAAACTGAGATGCTCTGTGTATTCTGAGCCCTTTCTATCAGAACCAGCATTAACTTCTGGAGCAGTTTGAGCTCCAGTAGCTCGTCTGTTTGATCGGACCACACGGGCCAGCCTTCGCTCCCCACGGGCATCAATGAGCCTCGGCCGCCCATGACCCTGTGGCCGGTTCTCCACTGGTCCTTCCTTGGAGCACTTTTGATAGAGACTGACCACTGCAGACCGGGAACACCCCACAAGAGCTGCAGTTCTGGAGATGCTCTGACCCAGTCGTCTAGCCGTCACAATCTGGCCCTTGTCAAACTCGCTCAAATCCTCACGCTTGCCCATTTCTCCTGCTTCTAACACATCAACTCTGAGGACAACATGTTCACTTGCTGCCTAATATATCCCACCCACAAACAGGAGATGAAGAGATACACCTGATCGGTGTATAATCTTAATATCTTTTATTATCATTAGGTCCTTGTTAACCTAATCTAAACCTAACCTAAACATTTTAAATACATTTTATTTATTCGTATTTATTCATTAGAATTTATTCATTATTATTTTTTATTGTTTTAAATCTGTAGCACTGAGATTTTGTTTAATGTAAAGTGCGTTACAAATAAAATGTATTATTATTATTATTATTATTATTATTATTATAAACATTTTAAATACAGGAAAAGAATGTTCAGTATATATTAAACTATTTAAAGTTTGTTGTTTGCGTGTCTGTGTGGTGTTTTTAATGTGCCTCAAGACAAACAAAGTGCAAATCCATCAGTCAACACGTGAGTATTTTCTCCAGAAGCAAGAGTGTCGAGTTACATTCAAGCTATTTAAGGCGCGAAGGAAAAACACATCAAAATGACATATTTAAATGAGTTTAAATGGATATAATGATTGACTTTAAACTTGTGCACACGTCTCATTTATGTGTAGTCATCATGCTTTAAACATGCACATTACATGCAAACATTAATTTACAGTTTTGTCTGTATAACAGCAAAAACATGTATTATACTGTATCATTTTCTACCTCAGTTTACCCTTACAACTGACATAATGAGTTGTTTGTTACAGGATAGCCCTGGGCTCTGTCTGTTTGCTTCCTGTTATTTTCATCAGTATTGAAACTGAAAGCTAAAACTGCATTTGCACTGTTTCATACAAGCCCACTGTCCTGGAAAAGGAAACTTACTGCGTGATTCTAGGAAGGGAGTGGCTTAGCCAGTGTCACTCGGCAACGTCTATAAAATGCTTAAACACCTCAAGCAAGATGCACATGACTGTGAGTAACAGGAATATCATGACGTTTCAGAAAACCTTCAGCTATATATGAAGGTAAGATGATTCTATGCATTACTAATTCATGTTTACTTGATTCTTTTGTGAACTGCTTCTATTTAGTGGGTAATAATTCATGAAGTTTTGTGAAAAAAATCATATGTGCAATTCTAAATGCATTTACTTTAATTTGTTTCTCTCATTCTGCTGAACATCCCTTTTGTGTTAGATGGGAAATAGAAAGTCATCATGAGAGTGAGTAAAACATTACAGAACTGGGTTTCAACCACAACAACATAAACAAAGCTTTTGTGGCACAAACTTAACTTCTGGCAACAGAGGCTGCGTTATCTTTCTTATGCTTTAAAGGTCCCGTTCTTCGTGATCTCACTGTTCAAACTTTAGTTAGTGTGTAATGTTGCTGTTAGAGCATAAATAATACCTGTAAAATTATAAAGCTCAAAGTTCAATGCCAAGCGAGATATTTTATTTAACAGAAGTTCCCTTTCAAAGCCTACAGCGAACGGCCGGCTTGGACTACATCCTGGTACTTCCTTCATAAATGACGTCAGTAGAACAGTAGAACAGACTAACCTCCGCCCACAAGAATACGCGAAAAAGGGGGCGTAGTCTTGTTGCTGTCCCACGTGGAGAAGAGGAAGTGTTGCGTGGAGAAGAGGAAGTGTTGCGTTTGAGTGTGTTTGTCGCCATGTCGTCGAGACGCTGTTATTTTCATCCCGGAGTCAAATCACCTTTGTTTGGCTTTCCCAGGGACGCTGTAGAGATCATTGAGCGCATACATCTCCCGTTAAGAGGCGTGACCTTTCCGTACAACGTGCACTAAGCTGCTGTCGAATCACAACACGGGAACCGGGAAACGTGCGCTAAGCTGCTGTCGAATCACAACACGGGAACCGGGAAACGTGCGCTAAGCTGCTGTCGAATCACAACACGGGAACCGGGAAACGTGCGCTAAGCTGCTGTCGAATCACAACACGGGAACCGGGAAACGTGCGCTAAGCTGCTGTCGAATCACAACACAGGAACCGGGAAACGTGCGCTAAGCTGCTGTCGAATCACAACACGGGAACCGGGAAACGTGCGCTAAGCTGCGGTCAAATCACAACACGGGAACCGGGAAACGTGCGCTAAGCTGCTGTCGAATCACAACACGGGAACCGGGAAACGTGCGCTAAGCTGCGGTCAAATCACAACACAGGAACCGGGAAACGTGCGCTAAGCTGCTGTCGAATCACAACACGGGAACCGGGAAACGTGCGCTAAGCTGCTGTCGAATCACAACACAGGAACCGGGAAACGTGCGCTAAGCAGCGGTCAAATCACAACACAGGAACCGGGAAACGTGCGCTAAGCTGCTGTCGAATCACAACACAGGAACCGGAAAAACGTGCGCTAAGCTGCTGTCGAATCACAACACAGGAACCGGGAAACGTGCGCTAAGCTGCGGTCAAATCACAACACGGGAACCGGGAAACGTGCGCTAAGCTGCTGTCGAATCACAACACAGGAACCGCTGGCACAATCAGAACTCGTTACGTATTTCTGAAGGAGGGACTTCATAGAACAAGGAACTCATCAGCCGTTTTTAGGACAGTGAGAACAGCGGTGTACAGATGAGTACATTGTGTGAAAAATACTGTGTTTTTTTACACGCGAAACATGAACACATGTTATATTGCACACTGTAAACACAATCAAAGCTTCAAAAAAACACGAAAAACGGGACCTTTAACATCTTTCGTTTTAATTGTGCAACATTATCTTTATTGTTTCAGCATGTTTATTATAAATAATCTCCCAGTTCTGTCTACACTAGGGTAGGCAATGCACCGGAATAACATGTTTCTTTGTTTCAACATTTAATTAATGTTGGGGAACTTGAACTGGTAGATTAAGTAATATGTGAGTCTTTCTGAGCTAGTTTCTTATGGTGGACGAGAAATGACTTAAAGGGGAACTTCAGCGCTGGAAAGATGCATGTGTATTTAAATTTGGCTCATTTATGTAGTAGAAATGTGAAATTATTTTTGAAGTTGGTGCCTTCTAGACTTTTCCTGGTCTTACCACACTTGTACATTTCATTAGTTCAGAGCCACTCTTCATTGGCAAGCGTTCACTTCCTTGAAGGTGGGAACTCTGTTGGAGTTTAAAACTATTGGATCTGCTCAGAGCCACTCTGGATCTGCCATAACCAGTGATGGGAATAACAGCGTTATAGATAAACGGCGTTACTAACGGAATTGTTTTTTTCAGCAACGAGTAATCAAACGAATGACTGTTTCTCCCGCTACAACGCCGTTAGCGTTACTGAGAATAAAATGTGGCGTTACTATAATTGAGTAGCCTGACGTCGTCATACTCAATTCTAGTCAGAATATGAGTCTGATCTGCTCCGTTGGGCTGTGATTATGGGGCGTGTTTCAACTGAACCAGGAAAGACCTCAATTGGATAGACCTACAACCAATCAGAGCAACGGAGCGACGCATAACGTTAGTTGTCAAATGTCAACAGAACTCAACTGCACTGTGTTGCCATGTCCGCGGGTTGAAGCGACCCCAATTATGTGATATACAGACCCAGGAATGCGAATTTTAGCAGGCAGTCCTGCCAAAATAACACATATTTTGCCCAAATGCCTTTAAGTAATTAGTTATTTTTATAATGATGTAACTCCGTTACTAACTCAGTAACTATTTGTAAGAAGTAAGAAGTAACTAGCAACTATAACTAATTACTTTTTTAAAGTAACATGCCCAACACTGGCCATAACCAATCGCTAACGTTTGGTCGTGACGTATGTCATCTCAAACTAGCGCACAACATCAACGTCATCGTTCTCAGCCACTCCCTCTGTTCACTGATTGGACTGGTTAAAATCTGACCGGAGAAAACCAGAGAATATGCCACAATCCCAGACGGAGTACTGAAGGAAAATTAAAATTGAGTGGAAGTACGTAGGAGGGCGGAGCCAGGCTATTCTAGACTGAGAAAAGCTAGAAAATGTATTTTTGGCTCATGTGGATGAAAGACAACAACTCCCAGAATGCACTTGCTTCGCTGCCCTACGAGGCCACTCCCAAAGCCACGCCGGTTACATCTCTTGCCCACTACGGCACTGCCCCACCATCGTGTTCATTTTTATAGTAATAAAATAATTTAGTTCAGTTAGAGAACAGACACTACAATTAAAAACTGAACGTGTCTGCTCAATACAGCACGAGCCGAACGAGAGTCGCCGCACAGACACAGAGTCAGATCTCATTCATCAGAGAGTGAGGAGCTGACACACCAGATGATCGCAGAAGATTTGGGTTCAAAGCAAAATGCGCCTATTTAAGTGAGTTTGTCATTGTACCGTTTTGTTGTTGTGTTTTCATGAACCCGCAATTCAAGCAACCCGCCCCCGAATTGGCACTAATTCTAAACCAAAACTAAAATGAGCACGGCCAACCGGCATTCATTCACGGCCGCATTCATTCATGGTGCGTGTCCAGTCTGGCGCGTGTTCAGTTCATGCCTATGAAAGCTTAAACGGGTCATGACCTGGCCTTTTTTATTTTGTTATACTGTTGTCTGAGGTCAGCTTATGACGTTCACGTGGTTTTTACAGTCAGAAACATCATAATGAATAAGTAATGGGCTATTTTCTGCCTTGGTTTTGAGGCTCTCTGAAAAAGGTTCGGTTTTGATGGGCGTGACGCACTGAAGACTTGGAAGTAAACGCCCACGGCTAGGATTGGATAAGATTTGCATATTTAATGAGCTTCAGCTCCTCTCAGTACATGTGGGGATTGTTTTGAAAGCGTCTGGGGAATCGTTCACAGGACTCAAAAAATATCTTTATCAAACAAACTCAAAGATTCATCTCTCATCACCCGCCATTGATTGGAATGTTATCTTTGTACTACTTGGCCCGCCCGATTGGTGAATATAACCGCGAACCATACACACACACACGCGCGCGATAGCCCGTCGGAAAAACACATAGCCCTGGGACTTTGGGCTTTGCGAGCTGGCATTACAAGTAAATTTTTCAACTAAATATCCAAATAAATCTAATTATTAAACTAAATTAACCATATAAACTAAATTACTGATCTAAAGCCCACACTGTCACTGTATGATAATTGAAATGAACTGATGACATCACCGTTTTCTCCAGAATGGCTATACGGCTGAAGAAAATTATGTTGCATTACTTTCCTGTTTAACACTGTGAAGCTGCTTTGAAACTATCTGCATTGTTAAAAGCTCTAATAAGGTCTATAATAAATAAGGTTGACAAGTCCGAGTCTGATCACGAATGAACCAATAACAGCTTCTCCAGCCTGTGACCGTGTGCTGAGGTGTGTAATCAATAGATATCAAACGATCTGTAACAATGCAATACTAACACATATAAAGACATGTTTTACTCATATAAGTGTGTGTTGCACCGTTCCTGTCGGATCCAGAAGCACAGCATTGTGTTTTAATCTCAATATGTCTGCAAATCCAGTCTCGACCTGTGTCTTGTTTACAATCGATTCCGCAGTGAATTGAAGCGAACAAACGCAATGTCATTTAAATATACTAACGGGTTTCTACTGATACAAAGCTTAATGCTAATCGCCGAAGTAACTCTTTAAGTATAAATTAATTAATTAATTAATTAATTCGTAAATGCAGAATTAAGTAAATAAATAAATGTAGAAATACATAAACTAAGAAATAAATAATGAATTAAATGCTGAAATAAAGAAGTAAATAAATGCATAAATAAATAATTTTGTCACAAGTATCATTTTTAATTGTGCTATTTTTGTACCACTTGTGTTATATTACATTTTTTTACATTTATTTATGTATTTCTACATTTGTTTATGTATGTGTACGTATGTTAATAAGGTAGGCGGTCCTAGCCTCTCTCAATGCAGGATTGGTCAATTAGGCAAACCAGGACCACTGGCTGAACTGATGCGGGATGCAGCTGACCAGCTTGAAAACAGTACATTTCTCCTGTTTATATCTGATAGGTTGATAAAATAATGAGTAGCTAAATGAATAACTGATATGGTTGGATATATTAATCAGATGTGCGTCCTCCATTAGAGAAACATAAAGCGCGATCACGCACATCAAACAGGTCTTGTGTGTAATTTCCTGTCTGCTGCTTTTGAGCTTTTCTTGTTATATTTATTGGTTGTATTTGCTGTTATGATGGACTGATATGATTGTCCTTTGATAACGGCTGGAGTGAAAGTGTGTGCAAGCACCAATTGGCAACCTCCTCCCGTTTCTCTTGACTTCCAATCCGGAAGTGACTGAAACTGCAGTTCATGGACTGGCCACTAGAGGAGCAGAATCTCATTGAGCTCATGTTAAAATGCCCAACTTTACAGCAGAAGAACACATGTTTACAGTCTGGGACAAACTGTGCTTTTGGTCTATACGGCTAATTTTGTCCTTCATGACGACTGTGAGGGGGGGAATTATTTTATAACTCATTCGTTTACATTTTATAAAGCCTTAAAGTTCTGCATAATTAAGGGCGTGGCCACTTTGAGTGACAGGTGGATGGCTGTTTGTCTGCTGTCTGTTAGTCATCACGTCACCTCAGCTCCGCCCACGTCCCGCCTCTTTGCCCATTTTCTGTTATCCGGGAGTGACGCACAATGACGCATTATTTTACTCATTATTTTATCAACCTATCAGATATAAACAGGACAAACGTACTGTTTTCAAGCTGGTCAGCTGCATCCCGCATCATCAGTTCAGACAGTGGTCCAGTTGCTCTGACTGCTAATTGACCAATCCTGCATTGAGAGAGGATAGGACCGCCTACCTTATTAACATATGTACACATACATAAATAAATGTAGAAAAAATTAATATAACACAAATGGTAGAAAAATAGCACAATTAAAAAGTATACTTTCGAAAAAAATTTTTTTATTTATGTATATATTCATTTATGCATTTATTTATTTCAGAATTTATTTACTTTGTTTTTCCATTTATTGACTGACAGCTCTCTTGTCTGAATTTGCATTTCTTTCAGACTGAGGCTTAGTTCAGGTTTGATTTGAAAGGGACTTTGCATTTGCCCAAAACTAGAGCTTTGTTGTTATAAAAATAAAACCCAAATATTTGGGCAATGTTCTGCTGGGAAACCTTGGGTCCTCCATCATGTGGATGTGACTTTGACACGTCCCACCTACCTAAGCATTGCTGAGCCCATGTCCAGCCTCTCATGGGGACGGTATTCCCTGTGGCTGTGGCTCTTTCAGCAGATAATCGGCCTCCAAATTCCCCAGATCTCAATCCAATCGAGCATCTGTGGGATGAGCTGAACAAACAAGTCCGATCCATGGAGGCCCCACCTCACAACTTACAGGACTTAAAGGATCTGCTGCTAACATCTTGGTGCCAGATCCCACAGCACACCTTCAGGGGTCTAGAGGAGTCCATGGACCAACACAATATTAGGTCATAATGTTGTGCCTATCGGTGTATAGGCTATATTACTGTATATTAATTCGGTCTGGAGGACGTAAAAGTGTATTATTTCACTGTTTAAAGCAAAAAGGTTTAAATGGATCTTATTCTAATTGCAAATGATTTCTTTTCACAGGAATTTCATGCTTTCTAAGTCATGGCTCTTGTAGGAAATCACCATAAACTTCAAACGTTACAAGAGACGTTCAATCTGTGCGTGAGATGTAGGAAGTGCTGTAGAAAACACAGTACGATTTCATACTCCCTTAACCAGAACCAGATCCCCCATAACTGCTCAGAAAACATCTTACTGGTCAAGTTGAAAGGTCCCAATTCAGTGTGGAGGCCAGTTGCTCCCCTGCCAGACTTTCGCAGACCTTACAAGTATGTAGCCTGCAGGTTCTACACTGAAGAACATGGATGCTCAACGCATGGAAGTAGATGTTCCTTCGCTAGGAGCCCAGAGGAAGCTTCAGTGTGGAACCTCATGAAGGATGAAAATCTGACAATTCTTCAGCTTGTGAATGAGATCAAACGAAACCAAAGGACACCGCAGACAAAGACTCAAGAGAAAGGAGGACCGTTAGACTGCCCGTTATGTCAGAAACACTTCCGAACCGAAGAGGAATTCATGAACCACTGTTTCACTGTGAAGCACAGGAGACTGATCTTTGAAGATACCTCTCTGCAATGGAAGTACCGTGATCCGCCACCAACAAACAAGGACCTGAAACTGTGTGAAAGGTATTTATATGGGACCCAGAAAAAAACGTTTTTTGAATTTAGTATTTTTCATGTCATTACATTGTTTAGAGCATAAGAAACAAATGGGGGGAAAAAAAACATTTTTGAAAAATGATATTTTATTCATATGTTATGATGTGTCCTCTGACAGCAGGACTCAGTTGTTAAAAACATTAAATGACATGAAATTGCATGTATAGGCAAAAACAATGGGATTTATTTTTAATTCACCAATCAATTTTTAAGTTTCAGGGTTTTTTTTAAACAAACTTTATTTAAAGATGATTCTGAACTATGTTATGAAAGATATTGTTCATATAGCATTTTACTTTATTAAATATGTGGGTAAAATGACAATACTTGGATTTTCCCATTCAATACAATGCATCTATTCACTGCATCTAATTTGCATATTAATGTGTTCTTGGTGCAACATGTAATGAAAAAAGAAGTGTAATAATGGGAGGGAAAATTGGCAACATTTTCATAATAATATCTAATATTTCATAGGAATATTGATATGTAATTTCTTTCCCTGTTCACTTGTTGTGTCTCCAGAATGCCTGATAATCATGATTTAACTCCTGGTGTCACTACAGTGCTCATTTATGAAATCAATGCCCTGTTTTGTAACAGAAAGTCATATTTTGATTAGAAACCCCACAACATTTTCCTGAGATGTTGATTTATAACAAACAATTTGAAAATTAATCAGATTTAAATTATAATTAAAAAATATCATATTTCCATAAGAGTGCTGAACATTAATGTCAGCCGTGTTTAAAGACCAAGAGGAAGTTGTTGTCCTGATGAAACCTCCAAACATTTGGTATCCCAGCCAAAGCCCCGAATGTGCTCTTTACAGGACATCCAGACTGTGACATGTGACATGTATGATGTCAGAGAAGTTCACTAAAATATAATGTCCACTACAGTGGACAAAAGTCTATTCTTGGGTCCCAGGAGGATATGAAGTGTGTCATGACATTAGATGTTTGCTTGATTCAGCGTGCTAAAGAAGCCTATAAACGTTCTCCCATAGATCCCTGATATGCGAGTATGGAGATAACTGCACAAAGGCACACAGTCAAGAGGAACTTCATGAATGGCAAAAGAGAATCAAGGCTTCACGGAAAAAAGCCAGGGATGCAGACGAGCTTGGTCTACTGTCCTATCAGGACAGTCTTCTGGACGAATACAGGCACAACGACAACAAGCGAATGATTGTAAGTGGGCCGTACAGTAATGACCAATGTATAATGTCATGCATTGATTTCATTGGCCCATACGGACTACCGGCACATCCGGGAACTTAACTGTCAATTACGTCACCACCCTTAGCTTTTCTGTAGCTCAAGCAGTAGAGCTAGCAACGCCAAGGTCATGGGTTCGATTCCCAGGGAATGCAAGAATTGACAAAATGTTAAATGTGTACCTCGAATGCAATGTAAGTCGCTTTGGATAAAAGCGTCTACCAAATGCATAAATGTAAATGTAAGTAGTAGGAAATTACTAGCCATCCGTGTGAGATGGTGGTCCAGTGGGTTAAACCATGGAACTGATATGCAGAAGGTTGCTGGTTCGATCCCAGCGGTCTCCACCAGTGTGTCCTTGAGCAAGGCCCTTTACTCCATGTTGCTCCAGGTGGATTGTCCCTGTAATAAGGGCACTATAAGTCGCTTTGGATAAAAGTGTCTGCCAAATGCATAAAAAAAATGTCCACTTTTTAGGGGAAAATAAACTAGACTTCCCGTAGACTTCAATACAAAATAGCGGCACAAAACAACGTCCGTACACAGCCGGCATGCGTGAATAACTTAAGAAATCACTAAGATTAAACATGTCAAGCCAGTGGCCAGAGGTGTCTAACCCGGACATTTACTCCTTCCTCATCGAGTCACCAGGAAAGCCAATGAATGATTTTACTTCATTTTTGAATCATGAAGTATGGATGATGCTATCGGAAGCTAAATCAAGCTAGTTGAATGGCTGGACAGAAAAGTGCACTCAGTACTCTAAATATAAAGATTGGCACAAATATCGATTTCGATCTTGATTCAGTATTCATATGTATATAGCCTACTGTACATAACGAAAAATGAGTTTGCCTTAGCACTATTTTAAACGTTTCTTGGGTTAAATTATATGTGCTTGAATTCATTAATATTAACTTGTGTGTGCCTTATTGACCATATTAACGTTATTAAAAGTTATTAACGTTTTAAAATTTCACATTTAAAGAAATCTAGTGTTTGATCATATCTAAATATTTATTCAAATGCAAAACCTAAAAATAAGTAAGCAGTTATGATCTGCAATACTTTTTTGAGCAACTAGACTACATGTGTATTTATTATAATTATTAATACAGGCACCTGGTGAGAAATGGCATTACAAATTAAAATTGGTATTTTTCTAGCCACAAAATGACTCTAATTTGCCTCTTTGGTTTGGAATTCTCTATTTTATCCTTAATTACTACACTAGCTGTAATATAAATAATACAAAATATTAGAAGAATAATATTTTAAGTGGTCATTAATTGACAATAATTATTGCACAAATAGTATTTAGTACCAAAAGATCTCCTCAAAATATTCAATAAATATTATTGAACTAAAATATAGAACATTTATTTAATTGAAAAATTAAGGTGTATGGTCACATTTGACCACCAATGAGTGAGTGTGAGCAATTAGTAAGCCAAAACTATATTAATTGTTTGAATTTCATATTAAAAATAAAATAAAAAATGTAAAAGCTTAGACTTTGTTTAATATCAAAAGCAGGTTTGGCAAGAGTCTGGAAGAGTGTGAGAGTTGGCAACCCTGACATATACATTTAAAGATGTTTAATTTCAAAAACAAATTGAAAACATTCACTTGTTACACCAATTTGACGGTGGGAGAATGAAGGCCAAATTAAAAAATTGGCCAAATTAAGTTTGTGGATGTATCTTTCACGCCGCTCTATGGCAGGACATATAATTACTTGACATGATTAATCTGAGTCAGTGATTTCTTAAGTTATTCACGCCTGCCGACTGTGTGCTTTTGTGCCGCTATTTTGTATTGAAGTCTATGGGAAGTCTAGTTTAATTTCTCCTAAAAAGGGGCGGTGGCGAAATTGACAGTTAAGTTCCCGGATGTGTCGGTAGTCCCGTATGCTAAATTCATTACTATATATTTAAAACCAAAGCTTGAATATTACTGTACATGTTTTCTTTTTACAACATCATAAACATTGATTGAATCAATATTCCTGCAGGTCAGTGACACCCTTGATGATGTTTCTATCACCTGTGACCCGGATTTAGACAGTGTCTACGTAAGGAAGAAGGGAATACAGTGTACATGGAATTTTACCATTATTTCTAAGGTTTGTGCATGAACTACTATATTTTCTCATGGTTTTTTAAGAATTATGGGTGGTGTTTTGTGCTTCTTGATCAGCTAAATGATCACCCTTATCCTTATGAAATGTAAAATTTGGCAAAAGTTAATAAACTCTAACCAAAGTTGTTAGTTTTTATTACCAAGTCTATTTTGTGTGGGATAAAGTGTAATAATGCATAATCCAGTTTTTCGAGCTGTGTAATCTGGCAAGCTGAACACTGTACTTAAAGTACAATCAACTTGAGCTGTACAAGTCCTTATTATATATTTTATATACATTCAATTGACTTAAAAATTAGTTAAAGGGACAGTTCACCCAAAAATGAAAATGACCCCATGATTTACTCACCCTCAAGCCATCCTAGGTGTATATAACTTTCTTCTTTCAGATGAACACAACTGGAGCTATATTAGAAAATGTTCCGGCTCTTCCAAGCTTTATAATTTGTTACATTTATATAGTGTTTTTCTGGGTACTCAAGGCGCTTATATATAGAAGGGGGGAATCTCCTCAACCACCACCAATGTGCAGGATGATGCGACGGCAGCCATATTGCGCCAGAACGGCCACCACACACCAGTTTATTGGTGGAGAGAAGACCGAGGGAAGAAGCCAATCATGCCAATGGGCATATTTGGCCAGGATGCCGGGGTTACACCCCTACTCTCTTTATAATGGCAGTCAAGATTTTGAAGCAGGGGCGGTTCTTGACCCTTTTTAGGGGGGCTCCAGCCTCTCTAAAAAATATGTGATTAAACTTCATAACATATGAAACTGGCGGGAGGCTTCGGCTTCGTCCCGTCTTTTAGTCAGCGTGTTCTTCAATCCGCAGCGGCGGCGAGCAGAGTGCACGTCAGAAGCAGAGGTGTGTGTGTTGATCTGAGCTCTCATTGGTCTGTCACCGCTCGTCAATGTCAACATATTTGAGAAAACCAATCAAATCAGAGTAGGCGGGCTTTATGTTCACACAGAATCTGCTGAGGCTGAGCGCGAATTTTAGCTGCACAACTCGATGTCAAGTGAGAAATGTAAGCTAAGACAGCTGCTTCTTTAAGTCAGAAATGTTAAACAAAGACAAAAATATTCAAGCAAATGAATAAACTTTTGTCTAATTTCGGCATTTTGAATTGGCTTTATGCACAGCTGCACTACTTCCTGAACTTCAGCCAGCTCCTTTGTTTCCTGTCTGCCATTATTGGACAAACTGATTAATCCAGGTGTGCCTGATTATTGTTGTTGTGACTACAGAGGTCAGGCACACCTGGATTAATCAATTTGTCCAATAATGGCAGACAGGAAACAAAGGAGCTGGCTGAAGTTCAGGAAACAGTGCAGCTGTGCATAAAGCCAATTGAAAATAGGCCAATGTGATCCATAATGTAATTAATAAACAAGAAATTTTACCATTATTAAGATTAATAATGAATATGTACATATTGTAAATTAATATTATTCCATTTTGTAGCCTTCAGTAAATTAAAAAAAGCTCAACTATTTAAGCCTGTATTGGTCATAAGATTAGTAATAAATGTGTGCATATTGTGAATTAATTTAATAAACTTAACTTTAATAAACAGTAAATTAACGTGTCTAAGAAAAGTATTCATAAAACATATAAATATCAGTATGTTAATGTTAAAAATCCTAGAACCGCCCCTGTTTTGAAGCCCAAAAAATAATAATAAAGTTAATAAAGTTCTTCCGAAGCGAAGCCATGCGTTTGTGTAAGAACACTATCCATATTTAAAACTTTCAACTAAAATAACTAGCTTCAGAAAGACGGCCGTACGGATTGATTTATGGAGAAAGAATGACCTCTGACCCGACGCATGACATATTGACGAACTCGAAGGATACAAAACAAAACACCGGTCACAAATTTTGAGTCTAAAACAAGAATTTTTAAAGAGAAATGTTGGAGAATTTCAATATAAGAGAAGAGGAGCTTGAGTTTGTTGCAAAGCCGTATAAGCTATAGTAGCTTGCGATACTCCTACATCGTGTCAGGGGTTACTCTTTTGGCACAAGTCAACTTGCTTAGGCCGTCTGCTATTATTTAAGTTTATAGTTTTAAATATGGATAATTTTTTACAAAAACCCACCGCTTTGCTTCAGAAGGCCTTAATTGACCCCCTGGAGCCGTATGGATTAATTTTATGATGCACTATTTTGGACACTTTAAAATCAGGGCCGCCGTTCACTACCATTATAAAGCTTGGAAGAGCAATGATACTTTTTAATATAACTCTGATTGTGTACGTCTGAAAGAAGAGTCATGTACACCTATGATCACTTGAGGCCGAGTAAATCATGGGGTAATTTTCATTTTTGGGTGAACCATCCATGTTGTCACGACTTTTTGATTATATCTTTTTTTTACGTCTTTAGACAGCTGTAAGTGTGTTAGTAGTGCAGGACAGCTACATTTGCAATGACATTGATTTGTACTCTTAAATCCCTCCAGGAACATCTAGAAGTAATTGCTTTACTCAAACGGGAACAGGGGGCGAAATTCAGCCTCGGCAAAAACCCCCATGAGGAAATGTCATATTCCACCAGTGTTTGGTTTAAAAAGAACAGTGAAGGTGAAGATTGAATGTTTCATTCATTATTGAACTGCCATGTTCAAAAAATATTGATTATATTGAAAAATTGATTGTAAATTGTTTCGGCAGAGTATGAAATTCCAGTGTCCTTCAAATCTGACCAGCCAGGCCTGTATGAGCAGTGGGTAGTGTTCGACTTCAATACGAGACCCGTACTGCGACAAAAACTCAAGGTCAGAGTTGGAGAGGAGGATGAGTGTAAGGGAACATCAGTCGCATGTCCAGCACCTGAAGCTCCGCTAGAAAAACCAGAGACTGCCAGGAATCTTGAGCCCTGGAATGAGGAAAGCCTGAAAATCATTCCTTTTGTTGAAAGACATCAGGCACAGGAAGAGCTGCTGAACAGATACCCGCTCGTCACGAAATGCCAATCAAATAGTTTGATTAACCGTGGGAATTACAAACAGAGCATGCACAATTTTTTATACCGGGAGGAAAAGGAAGTAGGGGAACTGCTTGCCAGGTACAGTGTATATACATGTTTAGGTCTAAATCCAATATTTGACTTTTGGGGTTTATAACAACTTGTTCCAAAATATTTTCAGGCTGAATCTGCGAGGGATTGTGCAGTTGAAAAATCAACTGTCGGATGACATGTTTGGAATGAAATGGGCTTATCCGGGAGAACTTTTTGCTGCTGTGCCTGTGTCTCACTCACTCACTCCTGATGCCCCTCAAGGTTTCATCTTGAAAAGACATGCTATCCGAACTCTTGTTCGTTTGGTGAAAAACGATAATTACCTTGGGCCTATTTATGAGGCAGAATTTCTGAAGGACACTACCACTGATACACAAATACATCTTCAGCTTTCCAAACACTGCTGCATTGATCTTAATCTCAAGACTGGAGAGGATTGTGAGATGGAAGTCCAGTTCCAAATAAACCGTCTATGGTTTTGCGAGATGCACAAGGCCATTGATGATCTCCCCGACTTGGACAAGGTTTTGCCTGATCTGAAAAACAGCAACTTGTGTATTTCTTGCCAGTCAGATGCACAAGAATTAAATGAGAAGCAGCAAGCAGCAATGAACTTTGTCCTGGGTGTAACAGACAACAAAAGCAGTATCCCACCTTTGCTGATTTATGGACCTTTTGGAACAGGGAAAACTCGAACCCTTGCAAAGATGGCCCAGGCTCTTGTGCAGCAACCGCAGAACAAAATCCTGATTTGCACACACACAAACAGGTAAAGCATCACAATTCTGTTGCACTTTTGTTGGTCAACTTGCTGAAACAACCAGCTCAGGATAACTTAAAATTATTGCTTGTTTGGTTCTGGCCTATCTTGAGGACCAGCATACGTAGTTAAAAACCCTTGTGGAGACACTGGCATGCCAACATCCAAAACACAACATTTCTTTGGTCTTCTCAACAGGGCATTGACCTTTCATATACATTTGTTTAAAATACATTTGCATTCCTGTAACTCAAACAGTAGAGTATGGCGCAAGCAATTCTGAGGTTATAGGTTAATTTCCCAGGGAATTCATAAGCTGATCAAATGAATGCCTTGAAGGCAATGTCCCATTGCATAAAAAGGTCTGCCAAATGCATTTTTTTAAATGTTTAATGCTACCAGCTACTAACATTTATCTATTTTTTCCCCAATGCAGTTCAGCTGATCTTTACATAAGAGGCCATTTCCATGAATATGTAACAACTGTTCATCGTGAAGCCAAACCGTTGAGAATCAAGGCAATGCAAAGCAATCTCAAATCCACTGATCCTATCACTCTACAGTACTGCCATTTATCCAGAAGCGGCAATCAATTTGAGTTTCCTGATAAAGCTGTACTAGATTCCACAAGAATAATCATAACAACAACTGCACTGGCTCGTTTCTTCCATGACATGAAGCTCCCTGAAAACTACTTCAGCCACATTCTGATTGATGAAGCTTCTCAGATGTTGGAGTGTGAGGCTCTTATGGCATTGGGCTTGGCTGGTAAAAATACACGTGTTGTTTTAGCAGGAGATCACATGCAGATGGGACCCAAGCTCTTCTCTGTGAGACGAGACAAATACTCAGAACATACCATGCTCAATCGCCTCTTCTATCACTACCAAGCTGAAAACAGCAGTGCTGCCAAACAAAGCCGAATCATTTTCAATGAAAACTACCGTTCCACAAAGGACATCGTGGATTTTGTCTCAACACATTTTTATGTGGGAAAGAGTGATGTGATCAAGGCTAAAGGAGATGTGCCTCCTCATCCACACCAGCATGCCTTGCAGTTCCATCATGTAAGAGGAGAATGCTGTTTGGACTTAATAAGCATGTCCTGGTTCAATCCAGAACAAATTCTAAGTGTTGTTGACATTGTGCAAGGAATAATGGAGGAATGGCCTAAGGAGTGGGGTGATAAAGATCCAGAATCAGTCTGTGTCCTTTCTCAAGGCAGACAGGTATCAAACATATTGCTATACACCAATTTACCAATGCAAATTCATCAAATTTCGGTCAGTGTGTTCATACCAGATGCTTTTCTGTTTCAGGTGTTTGAAATACGGCATAGACTGCGTCAGCTAAGACTGCCCCGTTTCACTGTGGAGAATGCCGAAAATGTGCAAGGTAAGGATGATGCATTACTCAAATGTAATGCTATGCCATGATTATGCCAAACATACTAGTATTCATGGCTATGATTTAAAGAGCATACTGCCTTTTCCCATACTTTGCAGGAAAACAATTCAGAGTCATTGTGGTTTCCACTGTGCACACCAAGGACAGCCTATTGGAGATGGAGATGGACCAAACCTGTCTTGAATTTTTCAATGACATGCGAGTGTTGAATACTGTTATGACAAGAGCCCAATCCCAAATAATTGTTGTTGGAGATGCAGCCGCACTTTCTTGCGACCAGTTCGGCATGTGCTGGAGACTATGGAGCTCTTATATCGAGTACTGCATCAAGAAAGAAAGTGCCCATGACTTTAGCTTGGATTCTTTGAAACAAGATCTCCTTGAGATATCTGAGCTCTGCCGAAGTAAGGATGAAGAAAGCAGCGATAGTGACTCAACTACATCTGAAATACCAGACACAGAAGACCCAATACTTCAAGAGCTTCTTGATGAGAGCAAAAACATCAATGTTCCATTGACAGCGGAAGGCTTGTTTCCAGTTTTTCAAAATGAGCAAGTTGTCAGTAGTATTCAAAACCAAATAACAGAAGTTGATGAAGAACAAATGTTTACTAGCTCTACCATACACAAACACTGTGAGATGGTCAAAGAGAATTTTGACCGTGGTTATGCAATACCACTTGATGAACCCAATCTAAGAATCGATATCAAGGGTAGAAAGAATATCGGACAGGCATTCACTGGAGACAAAATAGCAGTGGAGATCCTGAGTGAGAAATCAGACCACCCTGTGGGGAAGGTAATCAAAGTCCTTGAAAGTCCAGATACTGTCAAAGAATTTGTCTGCACCCTTGAAAGGTATGACAGTCAAGTGATGACACCTATAAACAAATGCATCTCCAAAATCTACACGCCATTTTGGAAAGACAAGCCATACCACATCGCTGTAAGAAATCCTGAGAGCCTCAGAGTAGAGAAATTCATCAAAATCAATGAAGAGGCACGCAGAAAAAATATCTTTGTTGTCAAAGTCCTTAAGTGGAGAAAGGATTCCAAATATCCCTTGGGGATTGTTGTGGGAGTGTTTCCAACAATAACAACTTTAGATGATGGATTGAATCTACTCAGCATAGAGTACCAGTTGAGGAGGACACTTTCTTCATCTTTGAAAAAACAGATGCAAGACTTTCAAGGTCTCAAGTTATCTGAAGATGGACGAAAAGATTTCCGCACGCTCCCAACATTCACCATTGACCCTGCCGATTCACAAGACCTTGATGATGCAATCAGTGTACAGGATAAAGGAGAGTTCTATGAAATAGGAGTTCACATTTCTGATGTTGCAAGCTTTGTGGCTAAAGACAGTGAACTGGACAAATATGCAAGACAGCTGTGCACTACATTCTATCCACGTGGGAGGGAGCCAATACACATGTTCCCTGAAGAGTTGAGTGCCAATTTCTTCAGTTTAATCCCTAACCATGACAGACGAGCCATCTCATTGATAATACAAGTAGATGCAAAGACAAACCACATAAAGAGAAGATTCATTTGCAAGTCTATCATTCATTCCAAGAGGAAGTTTTCCTATGATGAAGTGGAAGACATCTTTGAAAACAATCGTCAGCATTCTGACCCACTTGAAAGCTGCCTTGTGAAAGCATGGACATTTGCTGAAGTTCACAGGAGATACAGGAGACAGGAAAGCTGGTGCTACAAACGGCCAGATGAGGATGTAACCCTCGGGAGAAGACGATCTCACCAAATGGTGGAAGAGCTGATGGTCATGTTTAACCACACGGTTGCTGAACGCCTTCTGTCTGTTGAAACAACAAGAAGCATAACTCCACTGAGATGTCAGGACGGCCCAAAAAGGGAAAAGCTTACTGTCCTTTTTGACAAAAATGCCTCTTTGATTCCACTGTCTGTTCACTTCTCAAGTCGAGCTCGTGAAAACGTGATTAACGGTTTGATCAATCACACAGCCAATCCAAACCCTCAGGCTGACCTTTCTGATTCTGAAAGCTTCCCTATATTAAAATCACTTCTGAGATGCCTGAAGACAGCTGCAGAGCAAAAAAATATCTTCAAATTAATTGACTTTGTTGCAACTGATGACATTCACCCTCAACTTCTCCCTTTTGCTATTGCATTTAGGAGACTGTTTCACAAAGCATGTGTTCTGCGCTCAAACTCGACACATGTCTCAAGAATCGGGCACTATGATTTAGATCTTGACAGCTATACATGGGCCTCATCTCCAATCCGCCGATACTTAGATGTTATTGTGCAGCGCCTTCTTCATTCTGTGATCGACAAGACAAATAATAGGTACACGGCTCAGGACATTAACCTGTCTTGTATGGAATTTTCCCGGAAAAATGACCAACAGTCAGCATATGAGAGGAAAGCGAATGCTCTACATTTTGCATTAAAACTGTCGACCCAAAGTGAAAGGAAGGTGGCATACATTGTGGAACTCAATCTGTCAGGGACAAACTTCAGAGTATCCTTCCCACTTCACACTGACTCTATATCAGAAAACTTGGACATTATGTACAGGGATCTTCAGCTGGCAGAGCAACCAGAGTTGGATGAAAAAAACAAATGCGTAATCTTGACATGGGTGCGACGGATATATTCATTCACCAATCCTCACATCCTTGCTGAGGTCAAACAACAAAATCCAAACTCAGTCATGGCCTATGTCCCTGCAAAGAGCTGGAAATGCCTAGCAGCTGCTGTTAGAGAAGAAAAATGGGACATGATGATTCCCCTGATTGAGGAGCTTGATGTTAGCTCAAGAATCCAAACAAGACAATTCCAGGGAAGACTGAGAAACTCAGAAAATTCGGATCCCATGCGCGCTGAGCATTATGCCGAACTGTCGCTGAGAATAAAGCAAGGTGAGGCAGTCGAGGTGCAGTTAGGTCCAGCCACGTTTCGAGGATTACTGACACCAGCAATTCAGCTGTTTGTTGTGCATCCAAAATTTGAGATTTGCTTGGAGCATGTGAAAGATGCAATCAAGTGTTTTTCAAAATATGCACTCCACTCATCAAGGGATTCATACAAGACATACATGGAATATCAGGAGATATGGAAACCTCTGTGTGAAATGGAGTCAGCCTCCAGTGCGGTGGCTGAAAATGAGAGCATTCTTATTGAAGATGTAGCCTTGAAATGGGAAACCGCTCCTCAAAAAAAGCTCAAAGGTTTGTTCCTCCTCCCACTTGACAAGAAATCTCAGTGGTCTATTGAATGCGACCTGAGGAACAGTTTCCTCTGCATTCGAACTAGGATTCTCCAACGTCAGAGTGGTCCCTTTGTGGAAAACACAGAGTGCACAGCTCTCATGGATATTCCTTCTATCACATGGGTGGCCCATGGCATAATTACAGAAGTTGAAGAAATGGACTCCAAAGAACCAAAGACTTTACAAATTGATTTTCTGATTAACCACATGCCCATGACAAATACTCCAGATGCGATATTCTGCGAGAGGACAAGGTTTACTCTGGAGCTGATTCCAAAGCTTCTGCCAGATGTGTAAGACTACAAATCATATATTCTAAAATATAGACTGATTCTTTTTAAAGCTACTCTTTTGAGTATATTTATACATGGTATAGTTTAATGTGTGTCCTTAGATTATGAGCACATCTTCAAACATGTCAGCTTCATTATGCTTTTTCATTTTACAGGCGCAAAGAGACTGCAATTAACAGACTAACCAAAGCTAACCCCCTTGTGAAAGCGATTGCCATGGGCAGGAAAATCAACTCCGGAGCAGGTACTACAGAATGCCTCTTTGTATATCATATTTGTAACATCTTACATAGTGTCTTGACGACATAAAGGCCTGGATATCTCTTAATTTTTTAAGTTTTAATGCAAATAAGACAGAAGTTATGGTTTTCGGTGGTACCACTGGGACCCCTCCTGTTGAATTGGGTGCATTGGCCAAACACATCAAGCCAACCATCATAAACCTAGGGGTTAAAATAGATTCTGACCTTAAGCTTGACAGTCAGATCAGGGCAGTCGTTAAATCGAGCTTTTTTTCAATTGAGGCAGCTGGCCAAAATAAAGCCTTTTCTTCCGAGGCAACACTTTGAGACCGTAATCCATGCCTTTGTTACCACTCGGCTAGATTACTGTAATGCACTGTATGTGGGGGTCTTCTGTCGCCTGTCTCCAGTTAGTACAAAATGCTGCAGCGTGTCTTTTAACTGGAACACATAAACACAAGCACATTTCACCCATTTTAGGGGTAGGGGTAAGACGCATGGCATCAAGTTTTGATGCAAAAATCGACCTGCGGTTCGAATATGCCTTTTGCCGAACTCATTCCACTCCCTTTTCCCATCACATATGAAATCAAAAAGACATTTATTTTCAATTCAAATGAAGAAAATGTTAGAAAAGTGGAAATAAAGCATCTAACATGTGTTTAATAATACGTGTTTATTGGTTAGGGGTAGGTAAACAGACATGTGCTGAATTAGAGACGATAAAAGTGAGTGGGTCCAATATTACTGATCGTAAAAAATACCCACATACAATGGCTCCGACGTTGTTCAATTGTTGTTTAATTTTGTTTAACACTATATATCTCCTCAAAGGATGTCAAATTCCGGAGCAGAACCCAGCCAGATTTGAGATTGCCAATTATCTCCCTTCTGGGTTTTCCCATCTAAACAACAGTCAAAGTAAAGCTATAAGAGAAGCATTGACCAACCCGTTCACTCTTATCCAAGGACCACCAGGTGAGATTTTCTGACCTTCTTTGGTTTGACAAAAGTTATTGTAATTTGCAGTACTTACCTGCTATATTATTGGTGTGCATTTTCACAGGGACAGGAAAAACTGTTGTTGGTGTCCATATTGTGTACTGGTTGCTCAAGAATATCCAAAAGCTTCCTACCTCCAGTTCACAGAAGAAGAGAGCTATTCTGTACTGTGGCCCTTCGAATAAATCTGTTGATGTTGTAGCAGGTAAATTTAGCATATTGACAAAAGAAAAGGTTCATTCAGGTATTCAGTACATACAGAATTTTGAATATGCAGAAGTATGCACACAGTTAATATTGCATGATAGTAGTATCTTGTATGCTATTCCAAATAGCCAATTAGTATTTATGACATTAGGTCATTTGGTGCCACTACTGAGGCAGGAGTTACACAATTCACTTTTAAAGAACATTACCTGACAGATGATCACTGCAAATCTAACTGGTTATTCAAATGTGTTGCAGGTCATCTCCTAAAACTTAGAAAAGACGTTAGACCTCTCAGAGTCTACAGTGATCAGATGGAGATGTTGGAGTTTCCTTACCCAGGTTGCAATCTGAAGCTGTCTCGCAATTCTAAAAGAGGAGAAAAACCAAACACAGAACTCAGGTATTCCCCAAATACTGTCCATTGATCACTTATTTGGGTGTAGATACTAACTATCAGTGTGTGTGTGTGTGTGTGTGTGTGGTCCTGGTAAACCCTATGTTATGAGGGTAAAATATCCCTGTCCTTGTTTTGGTCCCTATGAGGAAAATCATACTAAAGCCGAGTTTCCACCGTGGGAACTTTCCCCAAGAACTAGGGACTTTGGGCTGGTACTCGGTGTGTTTCGACTGCAGGAACAAGGGTATAAATAAAGTTCCGGGTAAAAATGTCCCCTTCAAAACGGCCCTGCTTGCGAGGTAGTGCTTTTCCAAAGTTCAGGAACTAAAAAAAACTGAATTCCCAAAAATTTTTACGGAAAAAAAGGAATTGGCAAAAATTAAAACAGAAAAAACATAATTAGCAAAAATTAAAATGGAAAAAAATGGAATTTGGGAAAAAATAAAACGAAATTTGGGAAAAAATAAAACAGATTTATATGGCCCTAAAATTGTTCCGGGTAATTTCGGTGGAAACAGGACTTTTAAGTTTTTTTTGATGGGTAGGTTTAGGAGGAAGGGTTAGTGTAAGGGGAGAGAATATACAGTTTGTTTGTACAATATAAAAATCATTATGTCTTTGGTGTGTGTGTGTGTGTGTGTGTGTGTGTGTGTGTGTGTGTGTGTGTGTGTGTGTGTGTGTGTGTGTGTGTGTGTGTGTGTGTGTGTGTGTGTGTGTGTGTGTGTGTGTGTGTGTGTGTGTGTGAACACCTTTCCATTAACAGATGTTTTTTGTTTTTCTTTTATTAGTTCCATTGCTTTACACCACCTGATTCGAAAGCCTGGCAACAGATATTCCACTCAAATACAAGCATTTGATTTGAAAATTGGAAGAGGAGATCAACTCACTGCTGAAGAAAGAAAACTGTATGTGTGGTTTAATAACTACGAATTGTTTCTCGTTTGTTGGAAATTGTTTGGACACAATCTCTTAGAAATGAAAATCTAATTTAAACCTCACGAGTTGCAAAACTGTTTTTGTTTTAAAGCTACAAAGAAACCCTCAAAAATGCCCGAAAGCACGAATTATTGCAGCACGACGTCATCTTGTGCACTTGCACTGCAGCCTCACACCCCGCCTTAGCTGAAGCCCTCGACTTAAAACAGATCATCATTGATGAATGTGCCATGGCAACTCAACCGGAAGCCTTTATTCCTCTGGTGGCTCATAAGCCTGAGCAGGTATGACTCCAAACTTTACTCCAAACTGTTCTTTTTAGACAAAAAGTAAATAACACACATTAAAAGTTACCTTAAAGGGATAGTTCACCCAAAAAGGAACATTCTGTCATTAATTCCTCACCCTCATGTCGTTGCAAACCTGTAAGACCTTTTTTCATCTTCGGGACACAAATTACCAAATTAAGATATTTTTGACCACTCCATAGACAGCAATTCAATTATCACTTCCAAGTCCCAGAAAGGCAGTAAAGACATCGTTAAAATAGTCATGTGACTCCAGTGGTTCAATCTTAATGTTATGAAGCATCGAGAATACTGTTTGTGCGCAAAAAACAAACAAAAATCAACAATGTCTTCTCGTCTGTGCCAGTCTCTACCGCAGTTTACATTGTAAATACAGTGCAGAGCTTCCTTAGACTGGGTAAACCCAGCTCTGCAACTCAGGCTGGAAACCTGTACATTCATTTCTACTGCTTCTGTTACACTTTTGCGGGAACCAATCACAGACTGGCTTATTCACCTGGCGCGCTATTGACGGGTTTAACACTATGACGGATAGAGAAGCGATGGGTCGTTGCTCGTTGATCACGCCTCTTGTGTTCTGATTGGTTGAAGGACTATCCAATTGCGTACAGAGTCATTTGAATTATGCTCTTTGATCACGCCTCTTGTGTTCTGATTGGTTAAAGGACTATCCAATTGTGTACAGTCATTTGAATTATGCTCGTTGATCACGCCTCTTGTGTTCTGATTGGTTAAAGGACTATCCAATTGTGTACAGTCATTTGAATTATGCTCGTTGATCACGCCTCTTGTGTTCTGATTGATTGAAGGACTATCCAATTGCGTAAAGAGTCATTTGAATTATGCTCGTTGATCACGTCTCTTGTGTTCTGATTGATTGAAGGACTATCCAATTGCGTACAGAGTCATTTGAATTATGCTCTTTGATCACGCCTCTTGTGTTCTGATTGGTTGAAGGACTATCCAATTGCGTACAGAGTCATTTGAATTATGCTCTTTGATCACGCCTCTTGTGTTTCGATTGGTTAAAGGACTATCCAATTGTGTACAGTCATTTGAATTATGCTTGTTGATCACGTCTCTTGTGTTCTGATTGATTGAAGGACTATCCAATTGCGTAAAGAGTAATTTGAATTATGCTCGTTGATCACGCCTCTTGTGGTCTGATTGGTTGAAGGACTATCCAATTGCGTACAGAGTCATTTGAATTATGCTCTTTGATCACGCCTCTTGTGTTCTGATTGGTTAAAGGACTATCCAATTGTGTACAGTCATTTGAATTATGCTCGTTGATCACGCCTCTTGTGTTCTGATTGGTTAAAGGACTATCCAATTGTGTACAGTCATTTGAATTATGCTCGTTGATCACGCCTCTTGTGGTCTGATTGGTTAAAGGACTATCCAATTGTGTACAGTCATTTGAATTATGCTCTTTGATCACGCCTCTTGTGTTCTGATTGGTTGAAGGACTATCCAATTGTGTACAGTCATTTGAATTATGCTCGTTGATCACGCCTCTTGTGGTCTGATTGGTTGAAGAACTATCCAATTGTGTACAGTCATTTGAATTATGCTCGTTGATCACGGTTCTTGTGGTCTGATTGGTTGAAGGACTATCCAATTGCGTACAGAGTCATCTGAATTATGCTCGTTGATCCCGCCTCTTGTGGTCTGATTGGTTGAAGGACTATCCAGTTGCGTACAGAGTAATCTGAATTATGCTCGTTGATCACGCCTCTTGTGGTCTGATTGGTTGAAGGACTATCCAGTTGCGTACAGAGTCATCTGAATTATGCTCGTTGATCCCGCCTCTTGTGGTCTGATTGGTTGAAGGACTATCCAGTTGCGTACAGAGTCATCTGAATTATGCCCGTTGATCACGCCTCTTGTGGTCTGATTGGTTGAAGGACTATCCAATTGCGTACAGAGTCATCTGAATTATGCTCGTTGATCCCGCCTCTTGTGGTCTGATTGGTTGAAGGACTATCCAGTTGCGTACAGAGTCATCTGAATTATGCTCGTTGATCCCGCCTCTTATGGTCTGATTGGTTGAAGGACTATCCAATTGCGTACAGAGTCATCTGAATTATGCTCGTTGATCACGCCTCTTGTGGTCTGATTGGTTGAAGGACTATCCAATTGCGTACAGAGTCATTTGAATTATGCTCGTTGATCCCGCCTCTTGTGGTCTGATTGGTTGAAGGACTATCCAGTTGCGTACAGAGTCATCTGAATTATGCTCGTTGATCCCGCCTCTTATGGTCTGATTGGTTGAAGGACTATCCAATTGCGTACAGAGTCATCTGAATTATGCTCGTTGATCCCGCCTCTTATGGTCTGATTGGTTGAAGGACTATCCAATTGCATACAAAGTAATTTGAATTAAGCCCGTTGATCACGCCTCTTATGGTCTGATTGGTTGAAGGACTATCCAGTTGCGTACAGAGTCATCTGAATTATGCTCATTGATCCCGCCTCTTGACAAAGAATATTTTTGGATTAACTAACCCTTAAAAATGGATAGTAAAATGGATAGTTTTGCATTTTCATTATGTTTGCATTGACTAGAACATGCATAACTGTAATTGAATCCACTTTCGGGTTCTAATTCTACTAATTTCATGTTGTAGGTTGTTCTTCTGGGCGATCATAAGCAACTGCAACCTGTAGTCCACTGTGATGTGGTGGAGCGATTGGGAATGAGCAAATCTCTTTTCGAACGTTACATGGAGAAAGCACTCATGCTTGACACTCAGTACAGAATGGTAATAAATTATCAGAATATAGTTTTAACACTGTATTTGTGATCTACAAAGTTCTGTCAGTTCTTGTTTCTTTGCTTTTGATGTCTAGAAAGGGTTGTTCTGTTGTTTTTTTATGTATAGGTTTAATTCAGTAATAGTATTTTATTTATCTAGCGATATTAAACATGATCTAATCCGTTACACATCAGCAGTTCTAGTTTCATTTACTTCAAATTATAATTTATTTTACACACCTTGTCTCTTACAGCAAGCAGACATTTGTGCATTTCCATCTGAGGAGTTTTATTCAGGAAAGTTAAAAACCGGAACAAAACCCAAACAGAGTCTCTTCCATACTAAATCAAGGCAAACATCCATAGTCTTTGGTCATGTTGAAGGAAAGGAGAAAAGTCTGGTGGTCAGGACTGAACGGGGGAATGAAAATTCACAGGCAAATGTGGAAGAGGCACAAGAAGCGGTAAGTTAGATTAAAGTGTATTTTGTTCTATAGTGTAAATTAAAATCTATAGCCTATTAAGTTACACCTGTTGGGGGATCTTTCATTTTGTACGTTATTGCAGGTACAATATGTGTGTTTGTTTAGAAAGTACACTCTAAAAAAAAAGGTTCTATATGGCACCAAAAATGGTTCTTGGCTCGTAATCATAGGGGAACCTTTTTAAGTGCTATATAGCACCAATTTTGGTGCTTCAGTGGTTCTTCAGCGGTTCTTCAGAGGTTCTTCACCGGTTCTTTGACTAAGGTGCTATATAGCACCGCTAACTATGGTGCTATATAGCACCACTACCATATACAGAACATGCTAAGATATGGTGCTATATAGCACCAAAAATGGTTCCCCTATGATTACGACGAAGAACCATTTTTGGTGCCATATAGAACCTTTTTTTTTTAGAGTGTAAGAGAAGAAACTATTATCTAAGATCATAAACCTGAAACCTCTGAACTCCTACATATTAGTATACAGTGTATATATATTTCGATATTTAATCAAAGGATGGCTCCATATACATTCATAAGTCTGGGCTAAGCCTCAAATATCCACTAAACCTACTGTAGATCACTAATTTGAATATTTCACATAGTTGCTAGTAGGGGTGGGAGAAAAGGTTGATGCATCGCGATTCGTTATCCAACGATTCAGAATCGATTCTGTGTTTAATTCAAACGCCACTTCACCACTGTGTGCGCGCGTGCGGTCACCAGCCAAACAGAACAACACGTTGATAGGCGAACGTTCATTTGCTGGTGAATTGGCTTTGTTTAAGATGTTAGATGGTGGTCCAGGGGGTTACACCATGGAACTGATATGCAGAAGGTTGCTGGTTCGATCCCAGCGGTCACCACCAGTGTGTCCTTGAGCAAGGCACTTTACTCCATGTTGCTCCAGGGGGATTGTCCCTGTAATAAGGGCACTGTAAGTCGCTTTGGATAAAAGCATCTGCCAAATGCATAAATGTAAATGTAAGATAAAATGGACAAACTACGACCTGCTCAGGGGCGTCGCAGTATAGATCAACTAACACATTTACTCACACACATATTTGAAAATCAGATAGTTCATGACATAATTAGCAAGTTTGTGAATATTTTGAATAAAAAAGAAAAAGCGAAATAAACCCGATACAGCTGAGTGAGCTGTCATACAGCGCTATTGTGGCAGCTGTGTGTCATGTGAGAAGAATGACGCGTCTCCATGGAAACAATAAGGTGATGCGTTCTAAAATATTTAGCCAGAGAATATGGTCATATTTCTGCAAAATAAAGCTAAAGCTCGAAGCGGGTTTGTAGCATACCAAGAATACAGACTACTGCTGTTATTACTGTATTTAGAGTTAAATTAGGCCTATTGTAGTTGGGTTAGGTGGCTTTAGTTTTACTGTGACTTTGTTAAGTAAATTGTGTTTTGTATTTATTTATATTTAAGTTACTTTTAACTTGTAATAAATTGTTCAATTTAAATAATAAAAAAAAAAAACATCAATAAAAAGCCATTCTTTAATCTCATCCACCTCGTTTTGTGGCTCTTTTTTTAAAGTATCAGTTCAGGCACCATTTAGGCACCAGTACCGTTTTAAAAGTATCGGTTTGGCACCGGTATCGGAAAGAAAAAAAAAACGATACCCAACCCTAGTCCTTGAGCAAGGCACTTTACTCCATGTTGCTCCAGGGGGATTGTCCCTGTAATAAAGGCACTGTAAGTCGCTTTGGATAAAAGCGTCTGCCAAATGCATAAATGTAAATGTAAGATAAAATGGACAAACTACGACCTGCTCAGGGGCGTCGCACCCGTCCGGAAACTTCTCCCGGTGAGAGGGTTCAACACCTGCACGTTTTATGCAGTTTTTCCGCAGCTCAAACGCCTCAGAGCAGTCGCTCCTCCGTTTCTCTGGCCGCTCTGTGCATATTTTGCTTATTAAATGCAAAGTTTTTAATTTCAAAAGCATTTCTAAATTAAGTTCATATTTCCAACAAACAAAATTCTGAGCCAAAATAACAAAGTGGTACTCAAGTAGGCTATACGGCACTTTCCTTGCCATTAATGCTTAATAACACTCCTATGTCTCCGAATGCGGTGGCCGGGACATAAACCTGCCAACATCCGTGGCATAATTTTTGGAATGACTTATCGAATATTGCTGAACTACTGCACAATGTTTCAAACGAATGGAAAATTCTGAACAAAGACTTTGTTTTGGCGAGTGATTCGTTAAATGTCTCTATGACTGTTGCAGCTCGGCAAGTTTTCCCATGTGAGATGTTATGCACACACACTGAATTTGGCTTCTCAGTGAGCGCTAAAGTTGTTTTTCTTCTGTTTTAAAGACATTTTTTTTGTTCAAATGTTCTAAAGAGACTGAAAAATTGACACACTTAGTTGTAAATTGAGAACTGTTTATTCTTAATGATTGTTCTTTGCAATTGTATGGCTTACTATGTTTCATTAGAGCTTGTTTATCTTGAATATAACTTTGTTAATAAAATAAAAGTATTGAAAGAAATCTTCATAATCATTTTTAATATGGCAATACTGTCAAACAGATAATCTAAATAAAAACACAACACATATTAGCTCCAATTTTGGTTAAAATGTAAACTTCATGTATTTGCACAGCAGGATAATTAGTTACCAAAAATGTATGTTAAGAATCGTTTTGGAAATCGGATCGTTTCTCCCAGAATCGGAATCGGATCGAATCGTTAAGTACCTTAAGATTAGTTGCTACTACTTTTGTTTCTCATTTCATTTCACGATTTCTTTATCAACACGAGCTAGAACAGTTTGCGCCATCTTGCGATTCAAAACAGTCACTATGACTAAAACTTATAAAACATGACAAATAACCGAACAAATACTGTGTAACTCAAGTTATTTTCACAAAACACTGATATGAATAAACTTACTTACTTACTTACTTTTTTTCATTAGGATAACGACTCCCCCTCAGAGCGCGCGCTTTGTAACATTCAAATTTCAGGACGTTTGTCCTAAATGGACGTCATTGGATGTATTTATATAATAGAAAGTACCTTTACATAAAAAATAGGCTTATATTCAGTTTAAAGACATCTCTGTAAAAGTATTTATAAAACGTAATTATCCAGTTATCTTTTGATCTAGATCAGCGCTGTGAAAAGTAACAGGCATCACGTGACCGATGCTTCATCTGCATACAATATCAAATAGACAAACTGAAATACACAGTCATAAGATAAATAAAATAAATTTTAAAATAAATAAATAAAAATTATATATATATATAAATGCCTAAGCCCCACATAAAAATGTTATTATTTTATTATTTTAATTTCCACTATTTTATTTAAAGGAGCAGTGTGTAAATTTTAGCTGTATCTAGTGGTGAGGTTGAGGCAACCACCCAACGCTCACCCCTCCCTTTCGAAAGCGCATAGAGAAGCTACAGTGGCCGTCACAGGACAAAAATGTTGTTGTCTGAGACAGCAGAGAGTAGCTAGCGCTCTGTAGAGCAGTTTGTCCGTTTAGGGCTACCATAGAAACATGACGGCGCAAAATGGCGACTTCACTATAAGGGGACCCGCGGTGTGTGTAGATAGAAATGCCTCATTCTAACGTAATAAAAACATAACGGTTCATTATGTAAGGTCTTTATACTCCACTGAAAACATAGTTATGTATATTATATTGCATTTATGTCAATATATCCTGATAAATATTACACAGTGCACCTTTAATATGTACATATTTATGTATATATATGTATATATATTTATATATTAGCCTATTTATTAATTCATATAAACACTGATAATCATTCTTCCAACAGGTGCGGATCGCCATTCTTTTAACTAAGGCTGGGATACAGACAAAGGACATAGCCATTCTCACACCATACAATGCTCAAGTTGTGAATATTAGTGATTCCCTGTTATATCACGGTATACGTGACATCACAGTCAACACCATCATGAGGAGTCAAGGTAATAACATTTTTAACATATGTATGTATGTATGTATAACATAAAGAATGTTTAGAGCACAATAAGGTAGAGCTTATTTAAAATGAATAAATATTGAGCAAGGCATTCATACTTTCTAAGCTGTGTTTATAAATGTTTTGACACTTGATATTGCTTAAATAGGCATGTTTTTTAATGAAGGTGTATACGATTATTTCTGATCTTTTCTCTTTTTTTTTGTCTGGCCACAGGAAGTGAATGGAAATATGTCATCATGTCAACTGTGCGCTCTTGGCCAAAGGCTGATATAGAGAGAGAACCAACGAAATCCTGGATCATGAAGCGGCTTCGGTTCATCACGGACCCACACCAGGTGAACGTGGGCATTACCAGGGCTCAAGAAGGACTGTGCATCATTGGTTAGTTTACTAATGAATAAACAAATTCATAATGTGTGAATCTAATACAATTTGATCCGCTATTTGAATTACGCAAATATTGTCTCTTAAGTAGGGTTGGTTATCGTTTGGATTTTAGCAATTCCGATTCTTATCAATCCTCAGATTTTCTTTTTCTTTTGTTGTTGGATTAGCATTAATGACACAGACGGCAGCAGGAATATTAGGCTTCTGTCACTTTAAGAGCGAATGCACGGATCAAATATACTGATACACATGAGTTTTCTTTCTTAACTGTTTACTCTAACCGACTGTTTACAGGGATATTTGACATCATTTTGTGTGTATTTGCCCGTTTAAGCAAAAGAGGATGCTCAATTCGGTATCCGTGCACTATATGCGAGTGCCAATATTCTCTTTCGCATCTTCTTGCGCTCGAATGGTTTAAAACTACATTAAAATGCGCACACACAAATCGATAAGCGGAATCAAATTTTTCGTTTTATAACAAGTCTCCGATTCCTGACCTCAAGTGTCCGATTCCCGACCCTACTCTTAAGCATAATGAGTATTATTCAGTCCTAGCAATAATTTAAAAGAAATATGAATAATATTTATCTTAATAGCGCAGTTTGTTTTAATAGTTTCAGGGTTAAAGGCACAAAGTTTTTTGAATTTAAATATCTAGAAACCACTAGAACAGTGTTATATATTGTGCTGACTTGTGTACATTATCCCAAATGTTTCCAAGAATGTTTAAATCCAAAGAAATAAGCGATTTTAAACAGGACATGGACCGTGTGTGTGTGTGTGTGTGTGTGTCACCTATCAGTGACATCATACCCGTGTTACCCTCCGGTTTTATTTTGTAGAAACCATGGAAACACCAAAAAAATTAGACACTGTTTGGATAATTGATGGACAGAAACTAACCATTGTTCTCCCGGTCAACCCTTACACCATGTCCTAACTATACACCATGTCCTAACTATACACCATGTCCTAACTACACGCGACGCGATAAAGGTGTCTTTTCTATTTGTCCAAACCAGCCGCGACGTTTCTATTTCTGCGACGTCGTGGCTGGAATCACAACACAAAACATGGCAATGATAATCTCAGGTAGTGTTTATGTGCTTTATTTAATGTTAAAAGCGTGTCATGTGACTTTGAATATCATTTAGCGCTCAGCTTTGTAATGTAGTCCTACTAAAAGCAACTATGGATAATTCACCTCAGATCTTAAGTTGAAATATTAAACAAATGGAAACATGAACGTTCAAACTGTGAACAAACAAGTGTATTCTGTGACAAAGATTGTTTTAGTAACTCAGTATGCATTTTATTAATGTGTAAATGGTGTAATATTTGATAATTTGATTATTGTAGGCTAAGGCTACTTTTAGGGTAGAGTGGGGGGAAACGCCCCCCTGGGGTAAAACGCCCCCCACCTGTTTTTCCCAAAATAACCACTAGAGGGAGTCAAGATACATTTTTACTGTTGCTATGCACTTCGGGGATACAACGGGGATAAACAAATCTCCTTGGGGAAGCTGACACCAGCGACGTATTTGAAGAGAAGAGGATTACATTGCAAGCGCTATAATTGTCAGATATTAGTAAACAAGTGTTTAAGAGAATATTGTTCTGCAGGATATCACAGTGATGTATGAGAGATGAATAGTGAAGTAGTTTGAGAGGAAATGTTATTTATAAGGAATATAATTATATTTTAAAAATTAAACATTTTAAAAAAAAAGTCATAGCTTGTGGGGTAAAACGCCCCCCAAAGGGCATAGTTTCTCTCTATCATAATTACTATAATAACATATTTCTGTCTATCAAATCCTTTGTTTTACACTTAATGCAGTATAACAAGGTGGTAAAATCTAAATATTTGAACAAAATAAAAAAAAATTACCTCAAGTGAGCATTAGGCTAGCTTGATAGCACAGTTAGCTCACTGATGGAAGGTGGTTAGGTGACCCAATGATAAAACATAGGCATTTATTGAATATATTTCACTACATAAATAGTGATATTAAATAAATATTAATTTATATACATGTTGATACATTTCTTGCCTTTTACTTTGAGAGATTAAAAACTATAGTCTGCTCATTTTGCTGTTGATCTATGAAGCAAACTGGTTGGTAAGAAAGGGGGCATTTTACCCCACCTTGGGGGGTGTTTTACCCCACCGCTGGGGCAAAACGCCCCCTTTGTACAAAAATATTTTCAGTCAAAATACTAATTAATTATGAAGGCTGCGCAATTTTAATATTTGGTGAATAACTCCTGCCATAGTCACTCAAAACCGGGATGGCAATTCAAGTCACATTTATGTTTTGTTTCACTGTAATGTCACATTTTCCTTAAGGGGGGCGTTTTCCCCCACTCTACCCTACTATTTCCTTGCGAGTGTCGTCAGGATTAATCGTGCACTTGCAGTGAGAGCCCGCCCACACACTTTTCTGATCATAGATACGTAGAATCCCCATTCAACCTCTCCAGAAACGTCGACGCGCCGCCATTTTAGAACGGTCAACACTTCAGATGCTGTCAATCATCACACGCATAAAAAACAACAGCCTCTGTAAAGCCCAGCGCGATTTAAATTCCCGAAAAAACTGGATCACCTTTCACAGGTGACAATGTGTTGGTTTGTGTTTTCATTTATTTACTTTGATGGCTGACTGGTTGATGGTTTATGATTTCTTTCCAATGAACTTGTTTATAATGAGTTCACTGCGTTCATTAAAAGCTGAGCAATGTGTCTGTAGGGTTCTCTGATGGTCAATATTAATGATATTAAGAAAATGTAAAGATCTTTAACCAATATTTTTTAGAATATCTACCATTAATGATAAAATAAATCCTAACAGTCTATTGCTGTCATTGCAGTCTATTCAGTCTATTGATGTATAGATATTCATTTCATACATGCTTGTGTATAACTACGGTTGCAGACGCACAGGCAACATTTGAATATTCACAAAGCGCGTTCACGCTTTGACCGTTGGAAAATGGCGGACGGCGGCTAACGCCCATAGAAACAGTCGCTAATGGGGAATCTACGTATACATATCTATGGTTCTGATTGGCTGTGGTTTTTGATTGATTTGTGGACAGACGAGTTGCTTGTCGCTGGAATCTTATCATATCGCCTGTAGTTAGGACACGATGTTATTGTTTAAATCTGCTGTTGTTGATTTAACGCACAGAGTGCCATGTTTTACCACCTAATATGATCTCGCTCACTACAGTG
>CM042250.1:53284972-53392472 GCA_023566225.1 Romanogobio albipinnatus
TTTGTTTTACTCGCGTTTCCCCCTATTAACTCCAGTCATGCCACAGCTCTTCTGAATTCTGTCCAGTGTTAATTTCGATGACGAATAATTTTCGTCATAATTTTCGTCAACAACCTTTTTTCACTGACGAAAACGAGACGATAACTAAATAAAAACTAGTGTTGGATGACAAAAACTATGATGAAAATCAACTGTCATTTTCGTCAACGAGTAAAAACGAGACGAAAATGTTAGGGAGGGTCGATTAGGGAAGAGATCGGGTCAGAACTGATGTCCTGTGTAACAGATGCGCACATTTGAGCTGATCTAACCGCTGGAAAACACGGCTCACGCATCCCCAATCCAGCGCTCCAGAGCGGCTCACAATCAATGAATAACACACATTTATGCCAGGATATTGTTTATGAACTAATGCTGATGAATAATGACAATGTTTACTTTACCATGTTTATATAGAATTATGTTTTAGACGGTTGTAACAATGCATATTTTATCTCCTCATCTCTGAACTTGAATGAGCTCCTGCAACTGCAACAGAGGCGCAGACATTTCAAAATAAGAGTCCCGGTGTATTTTGAGCTTGTTTATCATTAAAAGTTACGCATTATTTATTTGTTTTTGGTTACACAATAAACTGTATTTAAATTCATTCCCATTTAATTCATATTCAGGAGGAAAGACCAGTATTTGACACATATTCAATAAAGTATCAGGGTTATAATAGCTCACTAAAACCATTTAAAAAACTTGAAATTAAATAAATGTTAACTGAAATTAAAAATAAATAAACAAACTTATTTGAAGCTTTAGCTTAACATGATATACTAACTAAAACAGAAATACAAAGTTATAAAAACTATATAGATGTTTTTAAAAACAAACAAAAAAGTGAATTGAGCTCTTTCGTGTATTTTTTATGTCAAAAACAAAATGATGTTAAAATGTCAGTTCAAGTGGCAGTCGGTTATGTAACGCTTAAATGCTTAATGTATACAATTTAACTAAACTCATTCGATTTTAGGAGACTAAAAATAGACTAAAACTAAAAACAATTCAGGTGACTAAAATATGACTAAAACTAAATGGCATTTTAGTCAAAAGACTATGACTAACACTAAATCAAAATATGCTGTCAAAATTAACACTGCTTCTGTCGTGTTCTGGCGGGAAAGTGACGTCAATGCATAATAAAGTCACCTGACTGCGCAGCTTCATTAGTGACGACTTATGACGAGGCATTCTGCGCTGGTGTATGGGTGCGTGTGTACATGTGTGAGTCTCTTCGCCACCGTTGTACAGATGTGACCGCAGTGAACCGTGCTCCCCCGTTTCTTTCCACAACAAAGAGCAATTAAACAGCGCAGCCTCGCAGGCCTCGCAGCCGACCGCCAGCCGCACTTCCACAAACACGAAGAACCGTTTAAACCCAGAGCTGGAGCGAGGGGCCTCCGCTGATTCAAACCAGCCCCTGCCCGCCTCACGCTTTAAATTAGTCCCATATTATGCCTGATTGTTTAGGAAGCACTTACAAACTTACTAAAGAGCAGTTAGCTCGAAAAATCTATCAAATAATTACAGCCACAGGTCGCTGGAAGAACACAGCTCAAGCCCGCTGTGAGTGAGTGAGTGAACGGCTCTCTGAGAGGGAAACGGGGGAGTTTACACGGATGAATGAGGATAATGTGTGTGACTTCAATAACACAAGCTGGATTTACACATCCTTCAGACTCCGGTGTGGTGTTTGTTGAAATTGAAATATAGCCTAGAAGTGTGTGCGTCTGTGTGTGTGTGTGTGTGTGTGTGTGTGTGTGTGTGTGTGTGTGTGTGTGTGTGTGTGTGTGTGTGTGTGAGTGTGTGAGAGAGAGAGAGTGTGTGTGTGTGTGTGTGTGTGTGTGAGAGAGAGAGAGAGAGTGTGTTTGTGTGTGTGAGTGTGTGTGCTTCTGTCTGTGAGAGTGTGTTGTTTTGTGCCTGTATGTGAGTGTGTGTGTCTGTCTGTGTGAGAGAGAGTGTGTGTGTGTGTTTGTGTGGGATAGAGAGTGTGTGTGTGTGTGTGTGTGTGTGTGTGCGTCTGTCTGTGAGAGAGAGTGCATTGTGATTGTCTGTGTGTGTGAGAGAGCGTGTGTATGTGTGCGTGAGAGAGAGAGAGAGAGAGAGAGAGAGAGTTTGTGTGTGTGTGTGTGTGTGTGTGTGCCTCTGTCTGTGAGAGTATGTTGTTTTGTGTCTGTGTATGTGTGTGTCTGTGTATGTGTGCTTCTGTCTGTGAGAGTATGTTTTTTGTGTGTGTGTGTGTGTGTGTGTGTGTGTGGCCTGGTAAACCCTACGTTATGGGGACAAATGGCCCCACAAAGATGGCAATATCCGAAATCCTCATCCTTGTGGGGACATGTGTGTGTGTGATGGGTAGGTTTAGGGACAGGAGCTGTGTGTGTGTATGTGTGTGTGTGTGTGTGTGTGTGTGGTTGTTTGTCCGTGTGAGAGAGGGAGAGTGTGCGTGCGTGTGTTGTTTAAGTGTGTGTGTGTGTGAGAGAGAGAGTGTTTGTGTGTGTATTGTCGTGTTGTGTTGTGTTGTGTTGTGTGTAAGTGTGCATGTGCATGTTGTGTGGATTTTCACATTTTCCATTGTAGTGTTTGTTGAAATTTAAATATAGCCTAGAAGAAACAAGTGTCTCTTATATTTCAATACACTTACTAACAATATTACAGGTTTCCTGCATTCCTGTGCGGTTGTTTGTGTTCTGATGCTTGTTTAGCTAAACACTGGACTGGGGGTTCTGGGTGATTGCTGGGATGTTGGGATGCAGGGGCTGCAGATTTATCATGTGATTATAATACTATTGCTACTCAGTTGTGTTCTGCGTGGTTGCTAGGGTGTCCTGTTGTTGGTATGGTGTTGCTATGTTAGGGTGCCCAGACGTCCCGTTTTTACAGTACAACTCAAAACAGCCCACAAGATGGAATAATACAAGCTGTAGAGCTACATGTGTTTGTTTTGACCAACAGAGGGCGCTGCTCGCTAGTCGTGTTATCGCTCTTTACTACTCGCCTGATTTTGTCCGTGAAAATTAGACCAACGACCGCAGGAGTATAACCACCCGATCGTGGCATTATCAGCTTCAAAGTAAGACACATAAAACACACACAAATACATAAACTCACTATCTAACTGTACACATTAAACGCTGCTGGTGTTCAGGTAAACAAAGAAAGCGTGCGCAGTTCATTCGGCGTCATCTCGCGCCATTAACACCACATGCTTTGGTAAATCTGATATTATGACACGCTAAGTCATAATTATGGTAAAAAGTCGAAATTATTACATATTAAGACTTATCATCATTGACTTTCTATCTCATTTTTAAATGTCATAATTATGATTTCTAATGTGGCGGACATGGTGTTAGTAATTGGCTTTATGCACAGCTGCACTACTTCCTGAACTTCAGCCATTATTGGACAAACTGATTAATCCAGGTGTGCCTGACCTCTGTAGTCACAACAGCAATAATCAGACACACCTGGATTAATCTGTTTGTCCAATAATGGCAGACAGGAAACAAAGGAGCTGGCTGAAGTTCAGGAAGTAACCAGTCCTTCCAGAAAAATTCAGCTTTTTTTTGTGATTGTTGCGGCAAAAATCCTTGATTATGCGGCATGTTTTCTTAAAAAATGCGATGAAAAATGCGGGATATTTATGCAATTTAATGCGATGAAATTGCGGGAACTTGCAAAAACTGCGGTTTGATGAAAAAGAGAAAAAAAGCACTACATCACAGAAAGTGCTGGGAATATTTAAGTTCTCATCTTGTTTTATTGAAGACCTTAATAAACACACGGCTCAAATTTACAAAACATTGAGTCAAACAAGTTCTGTAGCTTTACAAAAGGAATACGCTACAACTTCTGAAAAATGAATAAATAACTTCCTGTTTTACAGACATTTGAGTGCTTCCAATGCACAAAGTGCAATCTCTTAAAGGGTTAGTTCATCCAAAAATGTAAATTCTGTCATTAATGACGTCCCCTCATGTCGTTGGACACCCGTCAGACCTCCGTTCATCTTCAGACACAAATGAAGATATTTTAGTTGAAACCCGATGGCTCAGAAAGGCCTCCATTGGCTCAATGTACACTCTCAAGACCCATAAAAGGCACTAAAGACGTCGATACAAAATCCATCTCACTACAGTGGCTCTACAATAACTTTATGAAGCGACGATAATAGTTATTGTGCGGAAAAAAAACTAAATAACGACTTATATAGTGATGACCGATTTCAAAACACAGCATCATGATGCTATGAATCAGTGAGTCGATTCATGATTCGGATCGCATGTCAAACTGCAGAAATACGTGACTTTGTGTCACATGCCTGTCCTGTCTTGTGTAGCACATGTGGTGGTTTGTTATTTTCCGTCCTTGTCTAGTTCCCACCCTCCTTGTTATCCTATTATTGGTTTAATTTGCCCCACCTGTGTTCCCTCGTTACCTTCCTTATTTGTCCCCTTTATAAGTTCCTTTTGTGTTTGCAGTCCTTGTGGTTACGTTGTAATGTCTTGTCTACGTCTCCCTTCCCTGTGATCCGCTCCCTGACTTTTTGGTATGTTGTTTGTTTCAATTATGTTATGTTTTCCCCCTTGTGGGTTTTTTGGTTTGTGTTTATGTTTTGTTGATAATAAATTCACAACTTCCTGCTATTAAGTCCTCACCTTTCTTCAGTCGTAACGTGACAGAACGTAACCACCACTATGAGGACTCAGCAGAGAAGGAGGTCACAGCAAGCACCTACCTCTTTTGTCTCCTGTCCCCTCTGGGACCGCATAGTCCAGTTCAGTTCCCTAAGCACTATGCGGCATTAGGGGACGGAGATGAGAGAGTTTGCACAGGAGTTTAAGAGGGCTGCTAAGGGACTGGGATACCGTGATGAGTCTCTTAAGGAGCTCTTCAATTATGCCCTCGACGAACCGTTCGATTGGGTCGTAATGAGAGCGCTGGAGGGGACTCGATGCCGGCGGACTCGGTGCCGGCGGACTCTGTTCCGGGGGTATCTAAGCGGAGGAGAAGGAAGGCTCCCTCCGTGACGGCTCCGGTGGGATCAGTTCCGGGGGATCCTGTTCCGGTGGTCCCGGTTCCGGTGGACTCTGTTCCGGTGGACCCTGCTCTGTCCGTGCCAACCCGGCGCCATGCTCTGACTGCGCCGCCCAGACGCCCTGCTCTGACTGCGCCGCCCAGACGCCCTGCTCTGACTGCGCCGCCCAGACGCCCTGCTCTGACTGCTCTTCCCGCGCCGGCCTGGTGTCCTGCTCTGCCCGCGCCGCCCTGGCCGCCCGAACTCCGCGGGCCGCCCTGGCCGCCCGAACTCCGCCTGAACTCTGCGGGCCGCCCTGGCTCCTCCGAAACGAAAATGCGGGGATTATGAAATCATGCTAGCCCCGCATATTTTGCACGCGGAAATAGGCAGTTTATGCAGCGAAAGTGCGGCGTATTTAAAAAAATGCGCCCCCCGCATAAATATGCGGACTTTGGCTGATTATGCATTAAATCATGTGATCACATAATCACATTTTTCTGGAGGGACTGTACAGTAGTGCAGCTGTGCATAAAGCCAATTGATTAATAGTTGCATCATGCATATGCATATCTTTAAGTTCATAAACTACTGAGCTGTTAATGGCTAATAAGAACAATATTAAAAAGTGTTATGCGATTATCAGAAAAAGTGTGTTGTTTCTGAATTCTGTAGTAATAATTCATTAATTTTTCCAGTGCATTTGTTGTATGGTGAAATGTGAACCTTATACAGTCTAAAACTAAATTGATATGATATACCACATTTACGTATAATTGTCAAAACCTCAATTATGTAGATAATGACCACTGGTCTGGACTAGAAATGTCCCCAGTTTTAATTTCGGTCGCCTTAAGCCACACAATCTGAGGCATCAATAATATAAAATCATAGTGATGCTTGCCTACTGAGTGTTTGTAGTGTTGTTATATAATTCAAATCTGTTAAAGGATTAGTTCACTTTAAAATGAAAATCTCCTGATATTTTACTCGCCCCCATCTCATCCAATATGTTCATGTCTTTCTTTCTTCAGTCGAAAAGACGTTCAGTTTTTGAGGAAAACATCCCAGGATTTTTCTGCACATAATGGACTTCAATGGGAACCAACGGTTGAAGGTCCAAATCAATGCACGAGTGAAGCACAGACATTTATTTCCAAAATAAATAATAGGTTCGCAATAAATGTTACATCGCAGCCATGGAAACATATTATATTCATGCCGAACAAGAGAGACTTTGTGAGCTGAGTCAAATTTAAGCAATCTGGTCACCCGATTTTCCACGAATTTAGGCTTTCTCCATTTTATTCTACTGGACATGGAATCTCTTATTTATTTTCCTTAATCTTCATTTACGTCTCTGCAGGGGATTATACACGTTTCTTCCTTGTTTGCTTTCAATTAGGAGATCGCATAGCCTAATTTACTGTGGTAAAGTAGAAAACGGTGCTGTAGGACAGATGCATTTTACTTCAACTATTTAACACAGTTTGTGCTTGTTATTAAACTTAACTGAGTTTAAGTGTATAGCGCATTTCATACATGCCAGATATTTTTAGTTTGGCTTTCTCTCTCAGCGCATATAATCTGACAAAGCCTAAAGTTCTTGACCCTGCGGAAGATAAATTCGCTGTTCACAACTTTTACTACAATTATTAGTTTTGCTACATCAGGAGAAAACATGAGGATATTAGAAAAACGATGCTCTCTTTCCTGCTCGTGTACATCTCTTTCCAAGAGATGAGCACCTCTGTGCCCTCCATCCATCCATCTTCTTCCGCTTTATCCGGGGCCGGGTCGCGGGGGCAGCAGTCTAAGCAGAGATGCCCAGACTTCCCTCTCCCAAGACACTTCCTCTAGCTCTTCCGGGGGGACACCGAGGCGTTCCAAGGCCAGCCGGGAGACATAGTCCCTCCAGCGTGTCCTTGGTCTTCCCCGGGGCCTTCTCCCGGTTGGGCATGCCCGAAACACCTTCCCGGGAAGGCGTTCAGGAGGCATCCGGAACAGATGCCCGAGCCACCTCAGCTGTCCCCTCTCGATGTGGAGGAGCAGCGGCTCTACTCCGAGTTCCTCCCGAGTGACTGAGCTTCTCACCCTATCTCTAAGGGAGCGCCCAGCCACCCTGGGGAGAAAGCTCATTTCGGCCGCCTGTATCCGGGATCTTGTCCTTTCGGTCATGACCCAAAGCTCATGACCATAGGTGAGAGTAGGAACGTAGATTGACCGGTAAATCGAGAGCTTCGCCTTACGGCTTAGCTCTTTCTTCACCACGACAGACCGGTACATCGACCGCATTACTGCAGAAGCTGCACCGATCCGTCTGTCAATCTCCCGTTCCATCCTCCCCTCACTCGTGAACAAGACCCCTAGATACTTAAACTCCTCCACTTGAGGCAGAAACTCTCCACCAACCTGAAGTGGGCAAGCCACCCTTTTTCGACTGAGGACCATGGCCTCGGATTTGGAGGTGCTGATCCCCATCCCAGCCGCTTCACACTCGGCTGCAAACCGTCCCAGTGCATGCTGAAGGTCCTGGTTAGTAGGGGCCAACACGACAACGTCATCCGCGAAGAGCAGAGACGAAACCGTGTGGTCCCCAAACCTGACACCCTCCGGCCCTTGGCTGTGCCTAGAAATTCTGTCCATAAAAATTATTCTAATTTTCTGAGATACTGAATGTGGGATTTTCCTTAGTTGTCTGCTATAATCATCAAAATGAAAAGAAATAAATGTTTGAAATATATCAGTCTGTGTGTAATGAATGAATATAATATACAAGTTTCACTTTTTGAATGGAATTAGTGAAATAAATCAACTTTTTGATGATATTCTAATTATATGACCAGCACCTGTATATATATATATACATATAGTTAATATTTGACAAACATAAATAGTAATAAAAGCCAAAATATTAAATGTCACGGATGTATATTTACTGAGTAATCCACTATTTTGTAGAGGAGGGTCAAACCCTCACACATTTTCATTGAGGTACATATTCACCTGATTTGGAGCCAATTTACAATGGTGTAAAAATTACTTTAGAAAGACAGCAGTATCATTATTTTATTTTCACACTGAGATTGGTAGATCTATTAGTGAAATCTGTTAACTTGATCAATCTTTGTGGCATTATACACCAACAGTGACCGTTCAAACATAGTGTTTTTGCCTCAATTTTGCATGCCTGTAACTCAAAACTTATTAAAGATATCTGAATATCCTTTTAGATTCTGGTTCTTAACAAACTTTCCTTTTGGTTTCTTCATTTTCAAGGCTCTATATAGTTCAGTCCCATAGATATGGAGATCTCAAAGCAGCTCCATGTTCAGTTTGTTGAATTTGATCCATTTTCAGTGATCGATGGTTCAGTCCCAGAGATATGGATAGTGACTGAAAGCCAAACGTGGGTCTCTTTGCATACACCTGATACTTTTTATCTTTTAAAGAGGAATATCTGACGAACAAATAATGTTAAAACTAGAAATATATCTCGTGTTTTTCTATCAACTCAATTGCATAGTATATACCCGAGTGCCATAATTATTCCTTTTCCAAAGTTTGCATGGCTGTAACTCTAAAAGTATTAAAGATATCTTAATATCCTTCTAGATTCTCATTCTTAATAAACTTTTCTTTTGAAATCTTCATTTTCAAGGCTCTGTATAGTTCAGTCCCACAGATATGGAGATCTCAAAGCAGCTCCATGTTCAGTTTGTTGAATTCTACCCATTTTCAGTGATCGAAAACCAAATGTGGCTACTTTTGCACACAGCTGATGTTTGGTGCATTTAAAGAGGAATGTCTAAAGAACAAATATTTAGCCATTCTTATTAGCCATTTACAGAAATTACAGTACTTTATGAACTTCAAAATATGCATATGTGTGATGAAACCATTAATCAAACATTGCTAATGTTCAAACATTAGAATTTATTTTAACTAATAGCCTACACTCTAAAAAATGTTGGGTTAAAAACAACCCAAGTTGGGTTGAAAATGGACTAACCCAGCAATTGGGTTGTTTTAACCCAGTGAATGAGTTGTTTTAAGCCAGCAATTGGATTGTTTTAACCCAGTGAATGGGTCGTTTTAACCCAGCGGTGCCGAGTTAGTCCATTTTCAACCCAACTTGGGTTGTTATAACCCAGTGAATGGGTTGTTTTAACCCAGTGAATGGGTCGTTTTAACCCAGTGGTTGGATTAAATGTTTGCTTAAAACAACCCAATTGCTGGGTTAGTCCATTTTCAACCCAACTTGGGTTGTTTTAACCCAGCAATTGGGTTGTTTTAACCCAGTGAATGGGTTGTTTTAAGCCAGAAATTGGGTTGTTTTAACCCAGTGAATGGGTCGTTTTAACCCAGTGAATGTGTCTTTTTAACCCAGTGAATGGGTCGTTTTAACCCAGCGGTGCTGGGTTAGTCCATTTTCAACCCAACTTGGGTTGTTTTAACCCAGCAATTGGGTTGTTTTAACCCAGCGGTGCTGGGTTAGTCCATTTTCAACCCAACTTGGGTTGTTTTAACCCAGCAATTGGGTTGTTTTAACCCAGTGAATGGGTCGTTTTAACCCAGCAGTTGGATTAAATGTTTGCTTAAAACAACCCAATTGCCGGGTTAGTCCATTTTCAACCCAACTTGGGTTGTTATATAACCCAGTGAATGGGTTGTTTTAACCCAGTGAATGGGTTGTTTTAACCCAGCGGTTGGATTAAATGTTTGCTTAAAACAACCCATTTGCTGGGTTAGTCCATTTTCAACCCAACTTGGGTTGTTTTAACCCAGCAATTGGGTTGTTTTAACCCAGTGAATGGGTCGTTTTAACCCAGCAGTTGGATTAAATGTTTGCTTAAAACAACCCAATTGCTGGGTTAGTCCATTTTCAACCCAACTTGGGTTGTTTTAACCCAGCAATTGGGTTGTTTTAACCCAGTGAATGGGTCGTTTTAACCCAGCAGTTGGATTAAATGTTTGCTTAAAACAACCCAATTGCTGGGTTAGTCCATTTTCAACCCAACTTGGGTAATTTTTTAGAGTGTAATCTTTTAAACATTCTATAAATGTTATTGTCAAGTTATTATAAAGTGTTACGGGTATAACACTCACATTCATAACTGGAATCTGTGTAAAATAATTTTGTTTGTAAAACAAAAGTTTCTAATGGTTTAAATGTTAATTTATTCATCAATATTCATGAGCTACTTGACTCATTTATTTACCACACCGTGTCTGCATGACTCAATTAATAGTCACACCCTATATATTAATTTTATATTGATATGTTCCTGTTTATTACTGTGAGGCTACTTTGAAAACAATCTCTACTGTATGAAGCACAATAGATTAGACTCTTGACTTTGAGGTAATGGAAATTTTGGGGGGAAATGCAAATGTATAAAACACAATCAAACAGAACATTCGGCCTCTCGATACACTGCAAAAATGCATTTCTTATCTTTTCCAGTCTAAATATCAAAAAACATTCTTAAATCAAGATGCTTTTTCTTGATAAAAATATTTTTTTTCTTGTTTTCTGGAAAATCAAATCAAAATGAAGTGAGTTTTTGCTTAAAACCAGCAAAATTGTCTGCCATGCAATAAACAAGATCATTTTTCTTACCCCATTGTCAGATAATTTTGCTGGTTTTAAGCAAAAACTGACTTCATTTTGATTTTCCAGAAAACATAAAAATATATTTAGTAATTTCACTTATCTAGTAAACGCATCTTGATTTAAGAAGTGTTAGATATTTAGAAACAAGACATTTGTGTCAGTGCAAGGCCCTGCATGCGTGTGTTTTGCGCTTTACAGGTGGATGGTGTCCGTGTCTGGCAGCTCCAGTAGGGGGCGTCGTTCACCAGGCTGGCCCGTGTAACGTGGCGTGGGTAGCTCGCGGTGGTTTTGGTCAGGCAGACTGGAGCCCTTGGGCGCTGGCATGCAGTGCAGCATTCGGGAGGGGCCCCCTCAAAAACCATCTCCTCAGGGGCCACACCCACCGCGCTCGCTCTCTGTGGGGGGACGGCGTGTTACTTCAAGCCAGGCCTCCGGATTTAGAGCGGCTCCGAGACCGCTCGCCTCAGCCAGTGGAAGTGAAAGCATTCGGCTTTATTTTCGAGCCCAGACTGCGTGGCATTCGCTCGCTCCGAGCATCCGCGTGCAGTTCACATGCACATCTGGGAAAGTCTGTTTACAATCACTTCCTCCATTCACGTCTGAGACGAGAAACTCTAACTGTCCTTGACCTGAACATCAAATGTCAGTTTTTTGATGGTGGTCTTGACATTTATAGCACTCCTGAGTACGAGTGAGAAAAAATGAGGAGGTGGAAACTGTGTTTTCTTTAGGGATGGCTGTGTTTCACCACCATCGCTGTGCTTTAGCTGCAGGGTGTGGGTGCAGCGTTGGGTGGTCCCAGCTCTCCTTGAGCGTGTGGTGTGGGTTTCTGACCTGCCGTGTTTTGTTTTGGTGTTTAAAGGAAGGGCCCTTTTAGGTAAAATGTGCTTATTTTTACTTGGACTGCTCGTTTGCTCTCTTTCTATATGGCTTAATCTCATGAAAATGTGCAGGTTGCAACCTGCTTGTATCCCGTGAAATGTATTTTCAGTACAAATTTGCTGAATTTTAATCACTTTTTTATTACCAGTGTGTGAACAGCTTGTAACGAAAACATAAAAATTGGATCAAAATGGTCAGAAACTGCAGCTGAAAATATATTATTCTTTATTTTTGCCAACACATTTCGGCGCACGGGCCTTCATCAGGACACAAAGGTTACAGTTGTACACAAACTCATTTAAATACAAACAAGGACAAAATTCAAACGTACAGATAACCAATGAAAATGTCAGCTGGCATGGCATCCACCAATCACGTAACATGTCAAGTGTTTCTGACCTGCCGTGTTTTGGTGTTTAACGGAAGGGCTCCTTTTAGGTAAAATCTGCTTATTTTTACTTGGACAGCTCGTTTGCACTCTTTCTATAAGGCTTTAATCTCATGAAAATGTGCAGGTTACTACCTGTTTATATCCCATAAAATGTATTTTAGGTACTATTGTGCTTTTTTATTTCCAATGTGGAACAGCGTGTAAAGAAACATAAAAACGAGACCTTCCCCGACTTCCTAGGTTGTCTTTAAAAGCCAATAGACTGATTATTTTGTGAAGGACTTTTTGCTGAGAAAACCCAGATCCTGGGTCAGACGTAACAACCCAGTGTTTGAGTAGTTTTTGTGTTACTCAGATCCTGGGTCAGACGTAACAACCCAGTGTTTGAGTAGTTTTTGTGTTACTCAGATCCTGGGTCGGACGTAACAACCCAGTGTTTGAGTAGTTTTTGTGTTACTCAGATCCTGGGTCAGACGTAACAACCCAGTGTTTGAGTAGTTTTTGTGTTACTCAGATCCTGGGTCAGACGTAACATCCCAGTGTTTGAGTAGTTTTTGTGTTACTCAGATCCTGGGTCAGACGTAACAACCCAGTGTTTGAGTAGTTTTTGTGTTACTCAGATCCTGGGTCAGACGTAACAACCCAGTGTTTGGGTAGTTTTTGTGTTACTCAGATCCTGGGTCAGACGTAACAACCCAGTGTTTGGGTAGTTTTTGTGTTACTCAGATCCTGGGTCAGACGTAACAACCCAGTGTTTGAGTAGTTTTTGTGTTACACAGATCCTGGGTCGGACGTAACAACCCAGTGTTTGAGTAGTTTTTGTGTTACTCAGGTCCTGGGTCAGACGTAACAACCCAGTGTTTGAGTAGTTTTTGTGTTACTCAGATCCTGGGTCGGACGTAACAACCCAGTGTTTGAGTAGTTTTTGTGTTACTCAGATCCTGGGTCAGACGTAACAACCCAGTGTTTGGGTAGTTTTTGTGTTACTCAGATCCTGGGTCAGACGTAACAACCCAGTGTTTGGGTAGTTTTTGTGTTACTCAGATCCTGGGTCAGACGTAACAACCCAGTGTTTGGGTAGTTTTTGTGTTACTCAGATCCTGGGTCGGACATAACAACCCAGTGTTTGAGTAGTTTTTGTGTTACTCAGATCCTGGGTCAGACGTAACAACCCAGTGTTTGAGTAGTTTTTGTGTTACTCAGATCCTGGGTCGGACGTAACAACCCAGTGTTTGAGTAGTTTTTGTGTTACACAGATCCTGGGTCGGACGTAACAACCCAGTGTTTGAGTAGTTTTTGTGTTACACAGATCCTGGGTCAGACGTAACAACCCAGTGTTTGAGTAGTTTTTGTGTTACTCAGATCCTGGGTCAGACGTAACAACCCAGTGTTTGAGTAGTTTTTGTGTTACTCAGATCCTGGGTCGGATGTAACAACCCAGTGTTTAGGTAGTTTTTGTGTTACTCAGATCCTGGGTCGGACCTAACAACCCAGTGTTTGAGTAGTTTTTGTGTTACTCAGATCCTGGGTCAGACGTAACAACCCAGTGTTTGGGTAGTTTTTGTGTTACTCAGATCCTGGGTCAGACGTAACAACCCAGTGTTTGGGTAGTTTTTGTGTTACTCAGATCCTGGGTCAGACGTAACAACCCAGTGTTTGAGTAGTTTTTGTGTTACTCAGATCCTGGGTCGGACGTAACAACCCAGTGTTTGAGTAGTTTTTGTGTTACTCAGATCCTGGATCGGACGTAACAACCCAGTGTTTGGGTAGTTTTTGTGTTACTCAGATCCTGGGTCAGACGTAACAACCCAGTGTTTGAGTAGTTTTTGTGTTACTCAGATCCTGGGTCAGACGTAACAACCCAGTGTTTGAGTAGTTTTTGTGTTACTCAGATCCTGGGTCAGACGTAACAGCCCAGTGTTTGAGTAGTTTTTGTGTTACTCAGATCCTGGGTCAGACGTAACAACCCAGTGTTTGAGTAGTTTTTGTGCTACTCAGATCCTGGGTCAGACGTAACAACCCAGTGCTTGAGTAGTTTTTGTGTTACTCAGATCCTGGGTCAGACGTAACAACCCAGTGTTTGGGTAGTTTTTGTGTTACTCAGATACTGGGTCAGACGTAACAACCCAGTGTTTGAGTAGTTTTTGTGTTACTCAGATCCTGGGTCAGACGTAACAACCCAGTGTTTAAGTAGTTTTTGTGTTACCCAGATCCTGGGTCGGACGTAACAACCCAGTGCTTGAGTAGTTTTTGTGTTACTCAGATCCTGGGTCGGACGTAACAACCCAGTGTTTGAGTAGTTTTTGTGTTACTCAGATCCTGGGTCGGACGTAACAACCCAGTGTTTGAGTAGTTTTTGTGTTACTCAGATCCTGGGTCGGACGTAACAACCCAGTGTTTGAGTAGTTTTTGTGTTACTCAGATCCTGGGTCGGACGTAACAACCCAGTGTTTGAGTAGTTTTTGTGTTACTCAGATCCTGGGTCGGACGTAACAACCCAGTGCTTGAGTAGTTTTTGTGTTACTCAGATCCTGGGTCGGACGTAACAACCCAGTGTTTGGGTAGTTTTTGTGTTACTCAGATCCTGGGTCAGACATAACAACCCAGTGTTTGAGTAGTTTTTGTGTTACTCAGATCCTGGGTCGGACGTAACAACCCAGTGTTTGGGTAGTTTTTGTGTTACTCAGATCCTGGGTCAGACGTAACAACCCAGTGTTTGAGTAGTTTTTGTGTTACTCAGATCCTGGGTCGGACGTAACAACCCAGTGTTTGGGTAGTTTTTGTGTTACTCAGATCCTGGGTCAGACGTAACAACCCAGTGTTTGGGTAGTTTTTGTGTTACTCAGATCCTGGGTCAGACGTAACAACCCAGTGTTTGAGTAGTTTTTGTGTTACTCAGATCCTGGGTCAGACGTAACAACCCAGTGTTTGGGTAGTTTTTGTGTTACTCAGATCCTGGGTCAGACCTAACAACCCAGTGCTTGAGTAGTTTTTGTGTTACTCAGATCCTGGGTCAGACGTAACAACCCAGTGTTTGAGTAGTTTTCGTGTTACTCAGATCCTGGGTCAGACGTAACAACCCAGTGTTTGAGTAGTTTTTGTGTTACTCAGATCCTGGGTCAGACGTAACAACCCAGTGTTTGGGTAGTTTTTGTGTTACTCAGATCCTGGGTCGGACGTAACAACCCAGTGTTTGAGTAGTTTTTGTGTTAATCAGATCCTGGGTCGGACGTAACAACCCAGTGCTAGAGTAGTTTTTGTGTTACTCAGATCCTGGGTCGGACGTAACAACCCAGTGTTTGGGTAGTTTTTGTATTACTCAGATCCTGGGTCAGACGTAACAACCCAGTGCTTGAGTAGTTTTTGTGTTACTCAGATCCTGGGTCAGACGTAACAATCCAGTGTTTGAGTAGTTTTTGTGTTACTCAGATCCTGGGTCGGACGTAACAACCCAGTGTTTGGGTATTTTTTGTGTTACTCAGATCCTGGGTCGGACGTAACAACCCAGTGTTTGGGTATTTTTTGTGTTACTCAGATCCTGGGTCAGACGTAACAACCCAGTGTTTGAGTAGCTTTTGTGTTACTCAGATCCTGGGTCAGACGTAACAATCCAGTGTTTGAGTAGTTTTTGTGTTACTCAGATCCTGGGTCAGACGTAACAATCCAGTGTTTGAGTAGTTTTTGTGTTACTCAGATCCTGGGTCAGACTAACAATCCAGTGTTTGAGTAGTTTTTGTGTTACTCAGATCCTGGGTCAGACGTAACAACCCAGTGTTTGAGTAGATTTTGTGTTACTCAGATCCTGGGTCAGACGTAACAACCCAGTGTTTGAGTAGATTTTGTGTTACTCAGATCCTGGGTCAGACGTAACAATCCAGTGTTTGAGTAGTTTTTGTGTTACTCAGATCCTGGGTCAGACGTAACAATCCAGTGTTTGAGTAGTTTTTGTGTTACTCAGATCCTGGGTCAGACTAACAATCCAGTGTTTGAGTAGTTTTTGTGTTACTCAGATCCTGGGTCAGACGTAACAACCCAGTGTTTGAGTAGTTTTTGTGTTACTCAGATCCTGGGTCAGACGTAACAATCCAGTGTTTGAGTAGTTTTTGTGTTACTCAGATCCTGGGTCAGACTAACAACCCAGTGTTTGAGTAGTTTTTGTGTTACTCAGATCCTGGGTCAGACTAACAATCCAGTGTTTGAGTAGTTTTTGTGTTACACAGATCATGGGTCGGACGTAACAACCCAGTGTTTGGGTAGTTTTTGTGTTACTCAGATCCTGGGTCGGACGTAACAACCCAGTGTTTGGGTAGTTTTTGTGTTACTCAGATCCTGGGTTGGACTAACAATCCAGTGTTTGAGTAGTTTTTGTGTTACTCAGATCCTGGGTCAGACGTAACAACCCAGTGTTTGAGTAGATTTTGTGTTACTCAGATCCTGGGTCGGACGTAACAACCCAGTGTTTGGGTATTTTTTGTGTTACTCAGATCCTGGGTCAGACTAACAATCCAGTGTTTGAGTAGTTTTTGTGTTACTCAGATCCTGGGTCAGACTAACAATCCAGTGTTTGAGTAGTTTTTGTGTTACTCAGATCCTGGGTCAGACGTAACAACCCAGTGTTTGAGTAGTTTTTGTGTTACTCAGATCCTGGGTCAGACTAACAATCCAGTGTTTGAGTAGTTTTTGTGTTACTCAGATCCTGGGTCAGACGTAACAACCCAGTGTTTGAGTAGATTTTGTGTTACTCAGATCCTGGGTCGGAGGTAACAACCCAGTGTTTGGGTATTTTTTGTGTTACTCAGATCCTGGGTCAGACGTAACAACCCAGTGTTTGAGTAGTTTTTGTGTTACTCAGATCCTGGGTCAGACGTAACAATCCAGTGTTTGAGTAGTTTTTGTGTTACTCAGATCCTGGGTCAGACTAACAACCCAGTGTTTGAGTAGTTTTTGTGTTACTCAGATCCTGGGTCAGACTTACAATACAGTGTTTGAGTAATTTTTGTGTTACACAGATCCTGGGTCGGACGTAACAACCCAGTGTTTGGGTAGTTTTTGTGTTACTCAGATCCTGGGTCGGACGTAACAACCCAGTGTTTGGGTAGTTTTTGTGTTACTCAGATCCTGGGTTGGACGTAACAACCCAGTGCTTGAGTAGTTTTTGTGTTACTCAGATCCTGGGTCAGACGTAGCAACCCAGTGTTTGAGTAGATTTTGTGTTACTCAGATCCTGGGTCGGACGTAACAACCCAGTGTTTGGGTAGTTTTTGTGTTACTCAGATCCTGGGTCAGACGTAACAACCCAGTGTTTGGGTAGATTTTGTGTTACTCAGATCCTGGGTCAGACGTAACAACCGAGTGTTTGGGTAGTTTTTGTGTTACTCAGATCCTGGGTCAGACGTAACAACCCAGTGTTTGAGTAGTTTTTTTGTTACTCAGATCCTGGGTCAGACGTAACAACCGAGTGTCTGGGTAGTTTTTGTGTTACTCAGATCCTGGGTCAGACGTAACAACCCAGTGTTTGGGTAGTTTTTGTGTTACTCAGATCCTGGGTCAGACGTAACAACCCAGTGTTTGGGTAGTTTTTGTGTTACGCAGATCCTGGGTCAGACGTAACAACCCAGTGTTTGGGTAGTTTTTGTGTTACTCAGATCCTGGGTCAGACGTAACAACCCAGTGTTTGAGTAATTTTTGTGTTACTCAGATCCTGGGTCAGACGTAACAACCCAGTGTTTGGGTAGTTTTTGTGTTACTCAGATCCTGGGTCAGACGTAACAACCCAGTGTTTGGGTAGTTTTTGTGTTACTCAGATCCTGGGTCAGACGTAACAACCGAGTGTTTGGGTAGTTTTTGTGTTACTCAGATCCTGGGTCAGACGTAACAACCGAGTGTTTGGGTAGTTTTTGTGTTACTCAGATCCTGGGTCAGACGTAACAACCCAGTGTTTGGGTAGTTTTTGTGTTACTCAGATCCTGGGTCAGACGTAACAACCCAGTGTTTGGATAGTTTTTGTGTTACTCAGATTCTGGGTCGGACGTGGCATCCCAGTGTCTGGGTAGTTTTTGTGTTACTCAGATCCTGGGTCAGACGTAACAACCCAGTGTTTGGGTAGTTTTTGTGTTACTCAGATCCTGGGTCAGACGTAACAACCCAGTGTTTGGGTAGTTTTTGTGTAACGCAGATCCTGGGTCAGACGTAACAACCCAGTGTTTGGGTAGTTTTTGTGTTACTCAGATCCTGGGTCAGACGTAACAACCCAGTGTTTGGGTAGTTTTTGTGTTACTCAGATCCTGGGTCAGACGTAACAACCCAGTGTTTGGGTAGTTTTTGTGTTACACAGATCCTCGGTCAGACGTAACAACCCTGTGTTTGGGTAGTTTTTGTGTTACTCAGATCCTGGGTCGGACGTAACAACCCAGTGTTTGAGTAGTTTTTGTGTTACACAGATCCTGGGTCAGACGTAACAACCCTGTGTTTGGGTAGTTTTTGTGTTACTCAGATCCTGGGTCGGACGTAACAACCCAGTGTTTGGGTAGTTTTTGTGTTACTCAGATCCTGGGTCGGACGTAACAACCCAGTGTTTGGGTAGTTTTTGTGTTACTCAGATTCTGGGTCGGACGTAACAACCCAGTGTTTGGGTAGTTTTTGTGTTACTCAGATCCTGGGTCGGACGTAACAACCCAGTGTTTGGGTAGTTTTTGTGTTACTCAGATCCTGGGTCGGACGTAACAACCCAGTGTTTGAGTAGTTTTTGTGTTACTCAGATCCTGGGTCAGACGTAACAACCCAGTGTTTGAGTAGTTTTTGTGTTACCCAGATCCTGGGTCAGACGTAACAACCCAGTGTTTGGGTAGTTTTTGTGTTACTCAGATCCTGGGTCAGACGTAACAACCCAGTGTTTGGGTAGTTTTTGTGTTACTCAAATCCTGGGTCAGACGTAACAACCCAGAGTTCGGGTAGTTTTTTTGTTACTCAGATCCTGGGTCAGACGTAACAACCGAGTGTCTGGGTAGTTTTTGTGTTACTCAGATCCTGGGTCAGACGTAACAACCCAGTGTTTGGGTAGTTTTTGTGTTACTCAGATCCTGGGTCAGACGTAACAACCCAGTGTTTGGGTAGTTTTTGTGTTACGCAGATCCTGGGTCAGACGTAACAACCCAGTGTTTGGGTAGTTTTTGTGTTACTCAGATCCTGGGTCAGACGTAACAACCCAGTGTTTGAGTAATTTTTGTGTTACTCAGATCCTGGGTCAGACGTAACAACCCAGTGTTTGGGTAGTTTTTGTGTTACTCAGATCCTGGGTCAGACGTAACAACCGAGTGTTTGGGTAGTTTTTGTGTTACTCAGATCCTGGGTCAGACGTAACAACCGAGTGTTTGGGTAGTTTTTGTGTTACTCAGATCCTGGGTCAGACGTAACAACCGAGTGTTTGGGTAGTTTTTGTGTTACTCAGATCCTGGGTCAGACGTAACAACCCAGTGTTTGGGTAGTTTTTGTGTTACTCAGATCCTGGGTCAGACGTAACAACCCAGTGTTTGGGTAGTTTTTGTGTTACTCAGATTCTGGGTCGGACGTGGCATCCCAGTGTCTGGGTAGTTTTTGTGTTACTCAGATCCTGGGTCAGACGTAACAACCCAGTGTTTGGGTAGTTTTTGTGTTACTCAGATCCTGGGTCAGACGTAACAACCCAGTGTTTGGGTAGTTTTTGTGTAACGCAGATCCTGGGTCAGACGTAACAACCCAGTGTTTGGGTAGTTTTTGTGTTACTCAGATCCTGGGTCAGACGTAACAACCCAGTGTTTGGGTAGTTTTTGTGTTACTCAGATCCTGGGTCAGACGTAACAACCCAGTGTTTGGGTAGTTTTTGTGTTACACAGATCCTCGGTCAGACGTAACAACCCTGTGTTTGGGTAGTTTTTGTGTTACTCAGATCCTGGGTCGGACGTAACAACCCAGTGTTTGAGTAGTTTTTGTGTTACACAGATCCTGGGTCAGACGTAACAACCCTGTGTTTGGGTAGTTTTTGTGTTACTCAGATCCTGGGTCGGACGTAACAACCCAGTGTTTGGGTAGTTTTTGTGTTACTCAGATCCTGGGTCGGACGTAACAACCCAGTGTTTGGGTAGTTTTTGTGTTACTCAGATCCTGGGTCGGACGTAACAACCCAGTGTTTGAGTAGTTTTTGTGTTACTCAGATCCTGGGTCAGACGTAACAACCCAGTGTTTGAGTAGTTTTTGTGTTACTCAGATCCTGGGTCGGACGTAACAACCCAGTGTTTGAGTAGTTTTTGTGTTACTCAGATCCTGGGTCAGACTAACAATCCAGTGTTTGAGTAGTTTTTGTGTTACTCAGATCCTGGGTCAGACGTAACAACCCAGTGTTTGAGTAGTTTTTGTGTTACTCAGATCCTGGGTCAGACGTAACAATCCAGTGTTTGAGTAGTTTTTGTGTTACTCAGATCCTGGGTCAGACTAACAACCCAGTGTTTGAGTAGTTTTTGTGTTACTCAGATCCTGGGTCAGACTAACAATCCAGTGTTTGAGTAGTTTTTGTGTTACACAGATCATGGGTCGGACGTAACAACCCAGTGTTTGGGTAGTTTTTGTGTTACTCAGATCCTGGGTCGGACGTAACAACCCAGTGTTTGGGTAGTTTTTGTGTTACTCAGATCCTGGGTTGGACTAACAATCCAGTGTTTGAGTAGTTTTTGTGTTACTCAGATCCTGGGTCAGACGTAACAACCCAGTGTTTGAGTAGATTTTGTGTTACTCAGATCCTGGGTCGGACGTAACAACCCAGTGTTTGGGTATTTTTTGTGTTACTCAGATCCTGGGTCAGACTAACAATCCAGTGTTTGAGTAGTTTTTGTGTTACTCAGATCCTGGGTCAGACTAACAATCCAGTGTTTGAGTAGTTTTTGTGTTACTCAGATCCTGGGTCAGACGTAACAACCCAGTGTTTGAGTAGTTTTTGTGTTACTCAGATCCTGGGTCAGACTAACAATCCAGTGTTTGAGTAGTTTTTGTGTTACTCAGATCCTGGGTCAGACGTAACAACCCAGTGTTTGAGTAGATTTTGTGTTACTCAGATCCTGGGTCGGAGGTAACAACCCAGTGTTTGGGTATTTTTTGTGTTACTCAGATCCTGGGTCAGACGTAACAACCCAGTGTTTGAGTAGTTTTTGTGTTACTCAGATCCTGGGTCAGACGTAACAATCCAGTGTTTGAGTAGTTTTTGTGTTACTCAGATCCTGGGTCAGACTAACAACCCAGTGTTTGAGTAGTTTTTGTGTTACTCAGATCCTGGGTCAGACTTACAATACAGTGTTTGAGTAATTTTTGTGTTACACAGATCCTGGGTCGGACGTAACAACCCAGTGTTTGGGTAGTTTTTGTGTTACTCAGATCCTGGGTCGGACGTAACAACCCAGTGTTTGGGTAGTTTTTGTGTTACTCAGATCCTGGGTTGGACGTAACAACCCAGTGCTTGAGTAGTTTTTGTGTTACTCAGATCCTGGGTCAGACGTAGCAACCCAGTGTTTGAGTAGATTTTGTGTTACTCAGATCCTGGGTCGGACGTAACAACCCAGTGTTTGGGTAGTTTTTGTGTTACTCAGATCCTGGGTCAGACGTAACAACCCAGTGTTTGGGTAGATTTTGTGTTACTCAGATCCTGGGTCAGACGTAACAACCGAGTGTTTGGGTAGTTTTTGTGTTACTCAGATCCTGGGTCAGACGTAACAACCCAGTGTTTGAGTAGTTTTTTTGTTACTCAGATCCTGGGTCAGACGTAACAACCGAGTGTCTGGGTAGTTTTTGTGTTACTCAGATCCTGGGTCAGACGTAACAACCCAGTGTTTGGGTAGTTTTTGTGTTACTCAGATCCTGGGTCAGACGTAACAACCCAGTGTTTGGGTAGTTTTTGTGTTACGCAGATCCTGGGTCAGACGTAACAACCCAGTGTTTGGGTAGTTTTTGTGTTACTCAGATCCTGGGTCAGACGTAACAACCCAGTGTTTGAGTAATTTTTGTGTTACTCAGATCCTGGGTCAGACGTAACAACCCAGTGTTTGGGTAGTTTTTGTGTTACTCAGATCCTGGGTCAGACGTAACAACCGAGTGTTTGGGTAGTTTTTGTGTTACTCAGATCCTGGGTCAGACGTAACAACCCAGTGTTTGGGTAGTTTTTGTGTTACTCAGATCCTGGGTCAGACGTAACAACCCAGTGTTTGGGTAGTTTTTGTGTTACTCAGATTCTGGGTCGGACGTGGCATCCCAGTGTCTGGGTAGTTTTTGTGTTACTCAGATCCTGGGTCAGACGTAACAACCCAGTGTTTGGGTAGTTTTTGTGTTACTCAGATCCTGGGTCAGACGTAACAACCCAGTGTTTGGGTAGTTTTTGTGTAACGCAGATCCTGGGTCAGACGTAACAACCCAGTGTTTGGGTAGTTTTTGTGTTACTCAGATCCTGGGTCAGACGTAACAACCCAGTGTTTGGGTAGTTTTTGTGTTACTCAGATCCTGGGTCAGACGTAACAACCCAGTGTTTGGGTAGTTTTTGTGTTACACAGATCCTCGGTCAGACGTAACAACCCTGTGTTTGGGTAGTTTTTGTGTTACTCAGATCCTGGGTCGGACGTAACAACCCAGTGTTTGAGTAGTTTTTGTGTTACACAGATCCTGGGTCAGACGTAACAACCCTGTGTTTGGGTAGTTTTTGTGTTACTCAGATCCTGGGTCGGACGTAACAACCCAGTGTTTGGGTAGTTTTTGTGTTACTCAGATCCTGGGTCGGACGTAACAACCCAGTGTTTGGGTAGTTTTTGTGTTACTCAGATCCTGGGTCGGACGTAACAACCCAGTGTTTGGGTAGTTTTTGTGTTACTCAGATCCTGGGTCGGACGTAACAACCCAGTGTTTGGGTAGTTTTTGTGTTACTCAGATCCTGGGTCGGACGTAACAACCCAGTGTTTGAGTAGTTTTTGTGTTACTCAGATCCTGGGTCAGACGTAACAACCCAGTGTTTGAGTAGTTTTTGTGTTACCCAGATCCTGGGTCAGACGTAACAACCCAGTGTTTGGGTAGTTTTTGTGTTACTCAGATCCTGGGTCAGACGTAACAACCCAGTGTTTGGGTAGTTTTTGTGTTACTCAAATCCTGGGTCAGACGTAACAACCCAGAGTTCGGGTAGTTTTTTTGTTACTCAGATCCTGGGTCAGACGTAACAACCGAGTGTCTGGGTAGTTTTTGTGTTACTCAGATCCTGGGTCAGACGTAACAACCCAGTGTTTGGGTAGTTTTTGTGTTACTCAGATCCTGGGTCAGACGTAACAACCCAGTGTTTGGGTAGTTTTTGTGTTACGCAGATCCTGGGTCAGACGTAACAACCCAGTGTTTGGGTAGTTTTTGTGTTACTCAGATCCTGGGTCAGACGTAACAACCCAGTGTTTGAGTAATTTTTGTGTTACTCAGATCCTGGGTCAGACGTAACAACCCAGTGTTTGGGTAGTTTTTGTGTTACTCAGATCCTGGGTCAGACGTAACAACCGAGTGTTTGGGTAGTTTTTGTGTTACTCAGATCCTGGGTCAGACGTAACAACCGAGTGTTTGGGTAGTTTTTGTGTTACTCAGATCCTGGGTCAGACGTAACAACCGAGTGTTTGGGTAGTTTTTGTGTTACTCAGATCCTGGGTCAGACGTAACAACCCAGTGTTTGGGTAGTTTTTGTGTTACTCAGATCCTGGGTCAGACGTAACAACCCAGTGTTTGGGTAGTTTTTGTGTTACTCAGATTCTGGGTCGGACGTGGCATCCCAGTGTCTGGGTAGTTTTTGTGTTACTCAGATCCTGGGTCAGACGTAACAACCCAGTGTTTGGGTAGTTTTTGTGTTACTCAGATCCTGGGTCAGACGTAACAACCCAGTGTTTGGGTAGTTTTTGTGTAACGCAGATCCTGGGTCAGACGTAACAACCCAGTGTTTGGGTAGTTTTTGTGTTACTCAGATCCTGGGTCAGACGTAACAACCCAGTGTTTGGGTAGTTTTTGTGTTACTCAGATCCTGGGTCAGACGTAACAACCCAGTGTTTGGGTAGTTTTTGTGTTACACAGATCCTCGGTCAGACGTAACAACCCTGTGTTTGGGTAGTTTTTGTGTTACTCAGATCCTGGGTCGGACGTAACAACCCAGTGTTTGAGTAGTTTTTGTGTTACACAGATCCTGGGTCAGACGTAACAACCCTGTGTTTGGGTAGTTTTTGTGTTACTCAGATCCTGGGTCGGACGTAACAACCCAGTGTTTGGGTAGTTTTTGTGTTACTCAGATCCTGGGTCGGACGTAACAACCCAGTGTTTGGGTAGTTTTTGTGTTACTCAGATCCTGGGTCGGACGTAACAACCCAGTGTTTGAGTAGTTTTTGTGTTACTCAGATCCTGGGTCAGACGTAACAACCCAGTGTTTGAGTAGTTTTTGTGTTACCCAGATCCTGGGTCAGACGTAACAACCCAGTGTTTGGGTAGTTTTTGTGTTACTCAGATCCTGGGTCAGACGTAACAACCCAGTGTTTGGGTAGTTTTTGTGTTACTCAAATCCTGGGTCAGACATAACAACCCAGAGTTCGGGTAGTTTTTGTGTTACTCAGATCCTGGGTCAGACGTAACAACCCAGTGTTTGAGTAGTTTTTGTGTTACACAAATCCTGGGTCAGACGTAACAACCCAGTGTTTGAGTAGTTTTTGTGTTTCTCAGATCCTGGGTCAGACGTAACAACCCAGTGTTTGAGTAATTTTTGTTTTACTCAGATCCTGGGTCAGACGTAACAACCCAGTGTTTGAGTAGTTTTTGTGTTACTCAGATCCTGGGTCGGACGTAACAACCCAGTGTTTGAGTAGTTTATGTGTTACACAGATCCTGGGTCAGACGTAACAACCCAGTGTTTGAGTAATTTTTGTGTTACTCAGATCCTGGGTCAGACGTAACAACCCAGTGTTTGGGTAGTTTTTGTGTTACTCAGATCCTGGGTCAGACGTAACAACCCAGTGTTTGGGTAGTTTTTGTGTTACTCAGATCCTGGGTCAGACGTAACAACCCAGTGTTTGGGTAGTTTTTGTGTTACTCAGATCCTGGGTCGGACATAACAACCCAGTGTTTGAGTAGTTTTTGTGTTACTCAGATCCTGGGTCAGACGTAACAACCCAGTGTTTGAGTAGTTTTTGTGTTACTCAGATCCTGGGTCAGACGTAACAACCCAGTGTTTGGGTAGTTTTTGTGTTACTCAGATCCTGGGTCAGACGTAACAACCCAGTGCTTGAGTAGTGTTTGTGTTACTCAGATCCTGGGTCAGACGTAACAACCCAGTGTTTGAGTAGTTTTTGTGTTACTCAGATCCTGGGTCGGACGTAACAACCCAGTGTTTGGGTAGTTTTTGTGTTACTCAGATCCTGGGTCGGACGTAACAACCCAGTGTTTGGGTAGTTTTTGTGTTACTCAGATCCTGGGTCAGACGTAACAACCCAGTGTTTGAGTAGTTTTTGTGTTACTCAGATCCTGGGTCAGACGTAACAACCCAGTGTTTGAGTAGTTTTTGTGTTACTCAGATCCTGGGTCAGACGTAACAACCCAGTGTTTGGGTAGTTTTTGTGTTACTCAGATCCTGGGTCAGACGTAACAACCCAGTGCTTGAGTAGTGTTTGTGTTACTCAGATCCTGGGTCAGACGTAACAACCCAGTGTTTGGGTAGTTTTTGTGTTACTCAGATCCTGGGTCAGACGTAACAACCCAGTGTTTGGGTAGTGTTTGTGTTACCCTGATGTTATGATTGTAAAATATGTTCTCAGAACTGTACATTGATTGTTTATGGACAGGTTATAGGGCCAGTCACCGCATATGTTCATTTTTATTTTCCAAAAAAATAGAGAATGTGTTTCATTGGTTCTTCATGGAAGCGTTAATGCTAATAAAGGACCTTTAGAGAAATAAGAATTTGACTTTTTTTTTGGGATATCAACATTTTGAGGGAAATGTGCTTAATTGTAATGAAAGAGTCACAATCCAGGTTTATTTTCTGATTTCTTTATGATTTCGGGGTGAAATGTGACTTGTACATTTCTTAACAGGTCCTCTCTCACTCCATGCCATGTGTTGTTCTGAATTTTTACCTGATTGGTTGTGTGTTTTGAGTCCGTTGCATGAGTGATGTTAAACTCTTGTTAAACTGATGATTTGTGGAGGACACTTGTGGTGAAGCTCGTGGGGGCGGACAGCAGCACGAGTGGTAGATCGGTGCCATGTTTAGTATAGTCTAGAGTGCTGAGTAACCAGTAATTCATAAAATTGCCCTCTTTGTTATGATCATACTGGCTCCTTCAGGCCCCACACAGTTTGACATCCAATTCATGAGTATTTCACTGTCTTCAGTTAATGACCTGCACAACCAAAGCTGTTTTTTATTGCAGGAAGGCCTGTTGTAGATGATATTAAACTTTTTCTTTTTTTATCCCATCTTTCTCACTTATTTTTCCATAGAAATTCTTATGTTTCTGTGACCACACGGCCTGGAAAAAGCCATCTCGCTGTGAGGCGAGTTTGTCCCTGACCCTGTATCTCCCTCTTACCACATTTCCATCTCAAAGCCACTCACACACGTCTAATCATTTCACTTTTTCCTTGCGTGGCAGCGTTATTAAGAAGTTTAATTTGCTGAGGGCCCAGGCTCAGAGAGGAATTCAGGGAGAATTATTCCATTGATTCCCATTTAAACCACAGTGAAATCCTCGGTACTCTGATACGGAGACTAATGATGAAAGCATATAGACCTTAAAAACCCCAAACTCTAAAACTGTTCCAAAATGAGTCGTGCATACACTAAAAAAAACTTGATATATTATATTTAGTTAACTGGCCAAAAGTTTTGATATATCATCTAATGGTGCAGGCTTCAGTCACAATGACTGTAAATTAATGGAAAAAAGTAGTGCTGGGCAACTTTTATTTTGGATGCGATTAATCGCGATTAATCGATTGCGCTAGTAAAAACCTCCAATTGTTAAAGGTTAATATGATGTTTAAGAAATCAAATTGCATGAGTTAGCTTAGTCAACATTTCATTTAAATTGCAATTAACATCAAAAATCTAAATTTTAAGATTTACTAACTTAATCACGTTTTTTTAGTTCTGCCAACTTATTTAGGGTTTAATTAGGGTTTACGAACCATAAATTGGTTGCAAGTATGTTCTGATTGGATGACGTAAATCAACAGCTATGTATCCATCCACCTATTTTTTAGGGCTGGCTATCGATTCAGATGTTCCAATTCGATTCGATTCTCATTGAATATAGATTTAATACAAATACTATATATATATTTTTTTTTAAAGTGGGTAATTAAAAAGAAATTAAGAGCCTCAAACCTGTATATTAAACTCTTTTTATTTTAGGTACACTTTGGTAACATTAAAACAGAACCCATCTCTATATTTCAAATGCATACAATTATGTTAAATACAATACAATTTTGATGCAACTTTATTCAAAAAAATTTATCTGAGAAACATAAATAGGATATTGGATGATTTTCAGCAGTTTTCAGTACACGACAAGCTTTTCTTGGGATTTTGCCGCCCGTCATGTGTGCAGTTACGTTTCATACACGAGAAGCGCGTTCATACCTGGACACAAGTGGATGCCGGAGTAACGAAAAACAATACCTTAACGCGCTGACTTATGAGGACTAACTTTTATTTGAGGAAATCCTTATAATATTAGCTATTAGGTTTGAATTATTGGTCTATTGACTGATTTGAATATGTCTATAATAGCTAACGTTCGTGCTTAAGTGAACGCTCAAGTACAATGATCATAACACAAGGCAAGCATTCGCATGTGTGTGTTTTATTTTTAGTGGTTGTGTGCTCGGCTGTGGGGGTGTTGCAACGTCTGGGTGATGTCTCATCATCAAATGGTTCTGCAGATTTGTAGCATTTCACCTCAGCATTACAAACATCGACAACGCACCAGCAGCCGCCATTTAAACTCTGAATGAATGAATGACAGTAACATCGCGCCAGGAAAATAAGAGGGCGACATCTAGTGGAGAAGACTAGTAATTAGATTTACGTTAATCTTATGTTCAATGTTTGCGTAAATAAATGCCCAACCCTACTATTTTTACGCACATATTAGGATATCGCTGGATGGAAACGTCAAGATGCGCTTACATTTTTAAAATGTGCATAATAAGCGCAAGCACTCAATTGAAGTGGATACATTTTTTATCCAATACGAAGACATGCGTATAAACTATGATGGAAACACATTAACCGAATAAATCCCTCATAATCTCACATGGCTTTGCCTCAGCAGAGGCTGTGATTGGATAACTAGACTAACCAGCGGACCAATGGCATCGCAGCATCTCAGATGTTGGTTTGGTGGCTCTGAAACGCCTAAGTCAAAGTGTCATCAGAATGATTTGGTTTAATTCCCTCAGATGCGCCTCACACAATTGCGTTCCCAAAGACCAGCATCCCAACGCGTTTATTGTGTTTTTAAGGCGCGACTCATTTATGATGGAGGGAAAAAGAGCCCGACTGCAGCAACTTCCATTTTTATTACTGATATTTTGTGGCAATTTCCCAGGAAGTGACTTTTTTTTTTTTTCTTGGAATGGAAGCAATGCTTTATTCACAAATGTTTTATGCGATATACCAATTTTGTTCAGTGCAAATAATACGAATTGTGTTGTCTGGCTATCACCAGACCAAGCTCAATTTGAGATTGAACATTGGTCTGGGTAGTTTGCTATGTATGTTCTACTGCACAAGAGGCGTGATCAACAAGCATAAATTAAATGACTCTACAATTGGATAGTCCTTCAACTTATCAGACCACAAGAGGCGTGATCAACGGGCATAGATCCATTGCTTCTCTATCCATCATTGTGTTAAATCCGCCAATATCGCGCCATGTCTGTGATTGGTTCCCGCAAAAGTGTGACAGAAGCAGTAGAAATGAATGTACAGGATTCCAGACTGAGTTGCAGGGTGAAATCAAATTGCCGGCAGATCAGGCTGGGTTTACCCAGTCTACGAATTTTGTACAGTTTGTGATGGTGTGTTTGGTCGCCATTTGATGTCCAAAGATTCTGAAACAGGACCAGTGGAGAACCGCTGATTTACATCAATACATATTGTTGTAAATTATTGGGGAAACCACTTTTTGACTCCTCAAACGCCCTTCATTAACACGATAATCAACTGAGCTTTTAACAACCCATTACCTCGCCCAGAGAGGAAGACTTCAAAAATAGAAAAGGTAAAAAACAACTAAGTGTTTCCCTATAAAGCTCTAATTATAGATGCGCATACATTTAAAAATGTGCATTAAAAAACGTAAGCACTCAATTGAGTTGGATACATTTTTTATCCAATGCGAAGACATGCGTATAAACTATGATTGAAACACATTTACTGACTAAATCTCTCAAAACACTTGTTGGCTTTGCCTCAGCAGAGGCTGTGATTGGATAACTGAACTACCCAGCGGACCAATGGCATCGCAGCATCTCAGATGTTTGTTTGGTGGCTCTGAAACGTGTCAACGTGTCATCAGAATGATTTGGTTTAATTCCCTCAGATGCGCCTCACACAATTGCGTTCCCAAAGACCAGCATCCCAACGCGTTTATTGTGTTTATAAGGCGCGACTCATTTATGATGGAGGGGAAAAGAGCCCGACTGCAGCAACTGCCATTTTTATTACTGATATTTTGTGGCAATTTCCCAGGAAGTGACGATTTTGTTCTCTTAGGATGGAAACGATGCTTTATTCACAAATGTTTTATGCGATATACCACTTTTGTCCAATGCAAATAATATGAATTTTGTACAGTTTGTGATGATGTGTTTGGTCTCCATTTGATGTCCAAAGTTTCTGAAACAGGACGAGTAGAGAACCACTGATTTACATCAATATTGATGTAGATTATTGGGGAAAACCACTTTTTGACTCCTCAAACACCCTTCATTAATCAACTGAGCTTTTAACAACCCATTACCTCGGCTAGAGAGGAAGACTTCTCAATGTAAAATGCAAAAATTGAAAAGATAAAAAGCACAAAATGTTTCCCTATAAAGCTCTAATTATAGATGCGCATACATTTAAAAATTGTGCATAAAAAGCGTAAGCACTCAATTGAGGTGGATACATTTTTTTTATCCGATAAGAAGACATTCGCTAGCCTGACAAGCCAGAGCCATATCAAGATGTTGGGTCTGGGAACTCACCATTGGCAGGGCTCAATCCGAGGGGCGGGATAAACGGTTTTCTTTCAGATTCACTCTGCACGCAATAGGATAGCGCTACAACCAACCAGAGCAACGAAGAAGGTGAAGTGGAGCTAGTTGATCGATTAAACTTTCATCGTATTCGGTCGGCAAAACTCTGAGCACATCCTTCAGTGCTGTTCTTTGTTCTTTCCTCGAAGAAAAGCTTATCTCCAAGTCTTCCAGAGTCGCGGCCAAAGCCGATTTGAAAGGCCGCTGTTCTCCAGCTTCTTTGTTTTCAAGTAGCACGCGGAACGGCCGCAACTCTGCCGTCAATATGTTAATTATGTTAAGCCCGCCCACCGACCAGTGGCATTGCAGCATCTCAGATGTTGGTTTGGTGGCTCTGAAACGTGTCATCAGAATGATTTGGTTTAATTCCCTCAGATGCGTCTCACACGATTGCGTTCCCAAAGACCAGCATCCCAACGCGTTTATTGTGTTTATAAGGCGCGACTTATTTATAATGGACGGAAAAAGAGCCCGACTGCAGCAACTGCCAATTTCCCAGGACGTGACGATTTTGTTCTCTTGGGATGGAAACAATAGCCTGGTCCTACCAGTCTCTCGTACATTTCATTTGTACAGAGAGTCTGGCTACTCTCCATTGACAAGCGTTTACTTCCTTGAAGACGGGAACTCTGTTGAAGTTTAAAACTATTGGATCTGCCCAGAGCCACTCTGGATCTGCCTAACCAATCGCTAACGTTTGGTCGTGACCTATGTCATGTCAAACTAGCGCACGACATCAACGTCATCGTTTTCCGCCACTCCCTCTGTTCGCTGATTGGACCGGTTAAAATTTGTTAGAAGAAAAACAGAGAATATACCACAATCCCAGACGCCGTACTGAAGGAAAATGAAAATTGGAGGGTGGAGCCAGGCTATGGAAACGATGCTTTATTCACAAATGACATACCAATTTTGTCCAATGCAAATAATACGAATTTTGTACAGTTTGTGATGGTGTGTTTGGTCGCCATTTGATGTCCAAAGATTCTGAAACAGGACGAGTGGAGAACCGCTGATTTACATCAATACATATTGTTGTAAATTATTGGGGAAAACCACTTTTTTGACTCCTCAAACGCCCTTCATTAACACGATAATCAACTGAGCTTTTAACAACCCATTACCTCGCCCAGAGAGGAACACTTCTCAATGTAAAATTCAAAAATAGAAAAGATAAAAAACAAATGTCTCTCTAATTATAGATTCCTTCCTTTCCACTTTGAAGGAAGCTGTTAGTGGGGATAAAGCGTTTACAGCTCTTCAGAGTGATAAAGGATATCCCAATAAACGACTTCTCTTTACACACCACCGCTGCACCTCTCCTTTCAATTTCAGCCTGTTCAGGGTGTGGGATTTCTGATCCTCAAAGGGAAATAGGAAAGCTATTAGCACAAATGGGGAAACCACATGCAAATGGTTGGGAAGGCAGTTCCCTCAAACTGCGCTGAGCCCTCCACATGTGGCACCGCGCTCCACGGTTTATATCTTTGCGTTTGCAGTAAATTTTGTAAGGGCACACCCATTTTCAACCTTATTTTTTTAATTTTTTTTACTATCTAACACACTGTGAAATGCAACGGTGATTCTAACGAACACTTCGTTGACTTTACTTACCCCCGGTTTCATAGACAAGACTTCCAGTCCCAGACTAAAATGCATGTTTTAACTGAAAGTAACTTGCACTGATATATCTTGAAATATACCAATGCCATTGTTTTGTCTCAAACCAGTAATGTTTTTTTCTACGACACATTTAAAAGACCTAATCATGGCTTAGTCTAAGCCCTGTCTTTGAAACCGGGCCTTATCTTAATTGTAATAATGTAGTAATCTGTACTATTCACATACTATGACTTTTTTTACTCAGAAAACTCAAGTTCAGATTAACTGATTGGTGTGAGTGCCATTTTTCAAGCAAAAAAACACATTTTCACTCATTTCCTCCACTTTTCTGTATGCATTCACTGATTTCCCAAAGTCATCTTACATTTTTTAAATCATCAACACAACTGAAAAGTTTGAGAGAACATCACATGACTTCATAAATGGACGTTTTTGTTTGAAGTCACCATTATGGTGATCAGTGTTCCATATGGTTGGGCACTTGGAACTTTATTTACATGATTGTAGTTCTCTTCCTGTTGATGCAATGCGATGCAACAAGAAATCAGTTATACAGAATAATATGAAGAGTTCAGATGCAAACGTCGCTAAACGCCACCTCCGTCAAAAATGAGGTAATGATATTGAGCGAATTCTCGCCGTTCATAGTATACGTTTATTAAATACTTTCACTTCAAATCCGCTAAATCCCAGCGTCAGCCCATTCAGAAATACCATTTTGGAACTCCACTTCCCTTTCCACAGAAGTCCATGAACCATGAATCCAATCATGAGAATGACGCTGTGCGAAAGACGAGCAGAGGTGTGTGTGTTGATCTGAGCTCTCATTGGTCTGTCACCGCTCGTTAATGTCAACATATTTGAGAAAACCAAGCGGCAACCTCCCGCAGTTTCTCTTGAAGCCAATACGGAAGTGCCTTAAACTGCAGTTCATCGACTGGCCGCTAGGGACAGGCTCCAGAAGGAGCAGAATCTCATTGAGCTCATGTTAAAATGCCCAACTTTACAGCAGAAGAACACATGTTTACAGTCTGGGACAAGTTGTAGTTTTGGTCTGTACGGCTAATTGTGTCCTTCATGACGACTGTGAGGGGGGTGAATTTTTTTATAACTCATTCGTTTACATTATATAAAGCCTTAAAGTGCTGCATAATTAAGGGCGTGGCCACTTCGAGTGACAGGTGGATAGCCATTTATCTGCTGTCTGTTAGTCATCACATCACTTAAGCTCCGCCCACGTCCCACCTTTTTGCCCATTTTCTGTTATCCGGGAGTGATGCGCGGTGACGCACTGCCAACGGCCATCTCGTCCATACTTTGAGCTTCAGAACGGCTCATCAGAATCCTATGGGTGACATCACGGACACTATATCCATATTTTTTTACAGTCTATAGAGAAAACCAATCAAATCAGAGTAGGCGGGCTTTATGTTCACAGAAGCTGCTGAGGCTGAGTGCCAGTTTTAGCAGCAGGACTCGACGTCAAGTGCGAGATATGAAGCTAAACTAAACATTTCACATTTGACAGCTGCTTCTTTAAGTCAGAAATGTTAAACAAATGACAAAAATATTCACGCAAATGAATAAACTTTTTTCTAATTTCGCCATTTTGATTTGAAATAGGCGTATGTAATGTAATTTAAAATATAATTAACAAACAAGAAATATTAACAAAGTAATTAGTAATAAAAGTGCTTATTGTAAATTAATAATTCCATGTGTTGCTCTCAGTAAAAACCCCCCTGACCTCACATTGGGATCTCAGTGATTATAAACCTGCCTATTGTATGATTAAGGGATGTACAATATGGTCATGTAGAATAAGACATTAATATTTGCTTTATAAGTAATAATAAACAGCCAATATCCTAATATGCATACTAATAAGCTACTAGTTAATAGTGAGAATTGGAGCCTAAACTAAAGTGTTACCATTTTTTTTCATACCCTCACTGGGGACTGACAATGAAAATCCCCCTGGACTAAAGTGACATTTTTGAAAATAAAGCATTTCAATAACTGACTAATAACCTTTTTATTGCCATTGAAGTGAAATTACTGAACCTAAACATAGGAGCCTGATTAAAAAAAACCCGCTAATTTAAAAGAAAATGTGTCAGATGGACTTTTTGCATCTGAACTCTTCATATATTACATAACTATATTTAGTAATCTGTTAACACTTATGTCATACACACCTTGTGAAACTTTAAATTGGGTGGATATAATTCCTCGATATTTGTGCAATTGATCACACACAGACGTCAACATTCAGCAAAAAACAACAATGGTAACAATTACATTTTATTTAAAGTAAATGATCAAAATCAGTTCTTGAACTCTTGTGTAAGTGACCATACTAGTCAGTACAACATGCTATTCTTTAATCAGCTTGCTTGTTTTTTTTAAGTAAGTCTAACTAATTTGATTGTATGCTTTATGTGCATCATACATTATCAGAACTACGTTCAAAATGCACAAGGAGGATTTGTGCAAATGCTGTTCTTTTGGATTGCATGCTTGTTTATAATGCAGATAAATCAAGCATTTTGAGGCTTTCATGACTTGCCACTTTGCAAGTCATTTCTTCTTTAGTGAATCATTTTATTCTTCCAGTTGCATCACCGTTTTTAGTCACTCATGTCTTTGCATATGTTTCCATTCATTTGAGAAGGAAAGTCATGAGCAGACGAGACTTGAGATAAATGCATGAATAGAAATGTATTAGGCCATCCCAACCAAATACACATGCATTAGTGTTTGGAAAAATGGATAGGATTCTTATAGCTATAGCTTCACCTTTCAACAGTGTGCCATCAATATTTCCCTGTGCATTTGAAATGCATATCCCTGCTAAAAGTTTTTTGTTATATGAGCGTGCATTAACCCTTCTCCGGTCTTCCGGGTCTTTTCTGACCCCAAAGGACGTTTGCTCAAATAAAAAACATTTTTCCCTTTGTCCAAATGGCATGAGACTTTGTACGGTGGTCAACACTCTCTAGATCTACTAATAAGAAAATAAATTGGATTGATATCTGTTTTTATGTTTGTGTGACAAAAAAAGTCACACTCAGAAACAAAAACAACACGCATACAGAAGTGAAGTAGCACACTTCCAACAATGCATAAAACATTCACAATGCAAAATGATCACACACACACACACACACACACACACACACAGGAATACATTTGTTATTGCTGTTCAGTTCATTGCAATTGGATGTTCATGTCGTGTATTTTTTACTCAATATGTAATATAACTGTTCATTTCTGTTACTGAAGTGTAGATTACATTTATATAATTATAAGAAAATCAGATGTTTGAAATAAATGATCAACTCTAAAGACTTTTCTCTGGTTCAGGTTTTCATAACATTTAGATATGAATCCAACTGAAAAATACTTGTGAAAAGATGTCAAATAGTGGAGCTCTGCAGACATTTACTGGTTTTTTTTTTTATTTTTAACTGTATTTTCCAGAAGATCTTACACTAAACCATGTCAAACCATCCCCACGAATGAAAGTTAGAAATTTGGGGCTTTTATAAAGTGAATTTTACATTAAAAAAATGATTTTGTGTGAAAATCCATTAAAAAATATATATTATTTATTTATGGAGACCCCAAAGACCCGGAGTGTAATTCCCAAATGAAGGCCGGAGAAGGGTTAAAAGGGTTAAAAGCAAACACAGGTGAGTTTACAGTCTTATTTACTAAGGATGGCTGTGGATTAAGGTCCAAAAATGACCTAATCTAACATTTAAATCTGCCAATAAATCACTGTGTGGTCTCTGTGCAGTGTTTCTGACAGCAGCGTGATTCATGTCGTTAGAAATAACACTGCCCCCTATGGCACCAATCTAATTAGCCAGTGCAGTTCAATACTATGATTGCAGAAATTAATGTGTTGCGTGATTGTGTGTGTGTGTGTGTGTGTGTGTGTGTGTATTTCACTGTGTGCTTGGACGAGGTAGAGACACAGGGTCAGTTGAAGAGCAGACTGCTAAATATAGTCTGTGTGTTACTGTAAGGGCCAAACTCTCACAAACTACAAGCTTGCTCTGACCATGCCTTGTAATTGAGGGAGAAAATAAAGAATGAAATTACATGTTTATTTTTGAAAACAATTTTAATCTTCTCTCCCCTCATTTTGGAAAAAAAGCAACACCCACAAGGACACTCAAAACCAAGATGGGCTGTCGGAAGGCTGTTCCAACTGTTTATTCTCTTGATGGATGTGTGTACGCCAGAGAAAAGCTCCTAACAGCTGTGCAGTGCGGGGGGGGGGGGGGGAGCATTTCAGGTCATGCAGGTAAATAAAGAAAACAAAAGGATCACCTTTAGCTATTAAATATTGTTCTAAACATTAAAGATTCTTTGACATGCATGCGTTTGATAAATGATGTTTGTCCGCAGAATTTCCAGAGGTTGTGCAACACTATAGACATCATTTATGCTTTTAAATTGTTGTTTTTAAAGGGTTTTTCTTTCACAAATTGCATTGAATCATGGTGCAGAGATTATCTGAAAGATTGTTTTAGCCTTTACATTTTAAATAAAAGGTCAAATTGGGTTATATGTAGAACTCTCTTTATTCAATTTCAAGTTAATGCCAAAAAAAGTCTTAAATTATTGCATAATATTTGCATGTTTGATGGGTTATTTGATTTTTTGAAGTGGTTTAAATATGTTTATGAGCTGTTTAATTCATCACAACATCTGCATATAAAGTAATATATTGCTTTCTTCTCTTTCAAAATTGAAAAGGCTTTGCTATATATTAAAAATGTATGTTGTCAAAGCATATCAACTTTATACACACACAACATATAGGCCTAAATGTGTGTGTGTGTATATAATAGATATATAGATAGGATATATAAAGATGTCATGACAACATCTTTTTACATTACTTTTACTCATCAAAATAAGTTACAGACTTAAAAATTACATGTATTTTTTACAGTATTCCAGAAATTAGTGAACACAGTTTTGATGGAAAACCAACATGCAAAACCAGTGATAAAGAAAAAAAAACATTTGTGCAATTTGTTGCTGTAGCCTACTGTACATCCTTGTGCTATTCCCAGTTAAATGTGTGAATGTGAACACAAAATTTTGTAAATTCAGGATATGTAAATCAATAATAAAGTGATGAGTAATTACAGTACTCTACTGAATGTTCGCTGTTGCTATGGTTACCTCTTTACGCTAAATCATTTCTGTTCATATTAGCGCGATTTAACTTTTGCGTTTTAAAGTTAAAAAGAAAACTCTAGTAGGCACATACACATTCAGCATATATATTTAAAAACAATACACACTTTTGAGCCCCCCCACAAATAAACCATGGTTTACTACAAATAAAACCAAAAAACCATGGTAACCGCAAATTAACCATGGTTTTTCTTCTCTAACCATAGTTTAACCATGGTAAAACTGTAGTTATATAAATGGAATTTAATTAGCCAAAAAAACATGGTTACTACATTTTTACTACAATAAAACCATGGTTAATTTTCGTAAGGGACATTTCTGACATTTTTTGCCTCGGAATTGTGAGTTTATATCGCAGAAATCTCGCTAGAATTGCGAGATACACTATAGAACAACAATCTGGGTTGCAATTCGCAAAGTGTGTTATCCGCTCTCTCTCTCTCTCTCTCTCTCTCTCTCTCTCTCTCTCTCTCTCTCTCTCTCTCTCTCTCTCTCGCTCTCTCTCTCTCTCTCTCTCGGTTATTAGGAGGCGGGTCTCCCGGGATCCAGGTCTCCTCATAGAAGAGTCGCTGCGCTCGTGCGGAGTTTATTTCAGTCAGACTCACCGGACCGCGCGCTTCTCCCTCCTGCTTTTGGACTGAACTTCATAGGACTGTTTCCTCCGGGATGGCCGCGTCGATTCTTGAGGTATGGAATACATAATCTGATCTGAGACCTGCTTATGTTAACAGTTTTCTTTTATCGGATTTCTACACATATTTATTTGTGTCAAGGGAACTTATACAGTCGCATAACAAACAAAGTAGTTTGAATTATCACTTTATGGGTGTTTTTTTTTTCAGATAAGGTTTAAATATCTTCTGATTTAGGTTATTCAGTTAAAAGTTATTGGATAGTTTCAAAAAGAAATTAAAAGTAGAATGAACCATGTGATTTAAACAAAATGCTGTGTTGTTTCAATACATGTTTGGGGCAAATATGGACAAATCCATCCGTTTGATTTAAAAATATAATTAAAAAACTGTTGGGTTTGTCCACATTTGACCCAAACATGGGTTGAAACAATGAAACAGTGTAGTAAGTGTAAAGAAAGCACTGATATTCAGTCCATGTTGTCAAGAAGAAGTGGAATATCCATCTTAAAAATAAACATGCGTTCACTGAAGAAACTTTTAAAGTGGCTCAATTACCTTATTCTGTAGTTGTTTTATGTTAATGGTGTTTTAAAGAACTCAGAAACCAATACACTGATCTCAATGACCTAGCTAAACTTAAGAACCATTGAGGAACCTTTATTGTTTAAAGTGTAGTTTGTCGATGACTTGTGACCTAGACAGTGAATTATGAAAAAACTCTGAGACTAGGACCTAAAACTCTTGCGGCGATGGTTTTGGAAGAAGGCATCAAATGTAAGCTCCACGCGGTAATGGGGAGCAATTAACCTGGAAACGGGAGCAGAACTTGTGCCAAGATGAACCGCACACACTCAGCGGGAAATATCATCACACACACTGTGCCTTACTCATTAATTTATCATCACTTCCCAACGGAAAATGGGGTAGACCACTGCCACTCCAAATGAAAGCCAAGTCCAACTAGAGTCTGTAACTTTAAGGTGACATAAGTTAGGGTTGGGGTAATCCTAAAAACGCCAATCAAGTCTTTAGTTTAACATTGTAAACAGGTTATATTTTCATCATTCAATATTGAATTAAGTTAAGAATATTGTTAAACCTGTTAAATACATCATGTTGATTATTGCTTATTTCTTGTGTTTATGTTTAAATGCACAGTTGACACAATGATTGACAACATAATTAGAGCGTTCGAAACGAAACAATTGTTTATTCTTCTTACCAAAATCGTATTGTTGCTTGTTTTTCATGGGCAAGTGATCACTATGGAGATGTAAACATGTTAAACAGGAACTCCATGTGTGGTGACATTAATTATTGTGTTGTCAGTGGTGGTGCATATTTCTGTCTAGACTAATAGCGCAGGAAGGATGTTTGCGCAACCCTTTTTATGGAGGACAACATTGTAGTGTGCAATTTGAAGAGTAGTTTCTGTTCTGATCAGTGCTCTCGTTCTCTTCTCAGGAGGAAACACGTTATGGATCCAGTCCCTTGGCTATGCTAACCGCCACCTGCAACAAATTCGGGAGCACCAGTCCAGTCCGAGACTCCGCCACGCCTGGTAAAGCGGGAAGCACAGCACCACTTAAGAAAGCTTACAGCATGACGTCTGAACTCCAGAGCACTAAGAATGGACGAGGCAATGAGGGAATCGTGGACACTTACAGTGGCTCCTTCAGCTCAGCGGGAGGCTTGCTAACCCCGACCGGTAGCCCTCCTCCCGCTCCTGTGGGAGCGTACGGCTCCGACTACAACCCGTTCTCCACCTTCCAGACCTCGAGTGCCTCTCAGGACCCTTCGCTCTTGGGGACCAAAGCCACTGCGGACTGCCTGGCCAGTGTCAACACCTACTTGGACATGACGCACCCCTACGGCTCATGGTACAAGAGCATCCATTCCGGAATCACGGCTGCACCTGCGAACGCCACGTCTTCTTGGTGGGACGTCCACACCAACTCAAACTGGCTTAGCGCTGGCCAACCTCAACCCGATGGCCTCCAAGCGCCCTTGCAACCGGTGGCTCCGCAAGCGTCCCTCAATCCCCAGATGCAAAGTTACTCACCCGATTTCACGCCTCTCAACCCAGCGCCATACCCGTCCGTGGGTTTGAGCTCGTCCTCACACTTGCTCCAGTCCTCACAGCACATGATCCCGCAGGACATGTACAAGCCCAAGCCCGTGACCACTTCGGGAATCCTGGACAATTCCATGGGGCTCAAACCAACCCGAGGCTCGGGCGGATACACGGGCGGCTCTTCCACCGGAAGGTCTTCATGCGATTGCCCAAACTGCCAGGAGCTAGAAAGGTTAGGGGCATCGGCCGCATCCCTGCGCAAGAAACCCGTGCACAGCTGCCACATTCCCGGCTGCGGAAAGGTCTACGGCAAGGCCTCGCATCTAAAAGCTCACCTGCGTTGGCACACGGGCGAAAGACCCTTCGTCTGCAATTGGCTGTTCTGCGGGAAGCGGTTCACTCGCTCCGACGAACTGGAGCGCCACGTCCGCACCCACACGCGAGAGAAGAAGTTCACGTGCCTCCTGTGCAATAAGCGCTTCACTCGTAGCGACCACCTCAGCAAACATCAGAAGACGCACACGGAAGCTAGCATGCAAGGGAAGGGACCGGAAGAGGAGGCCGAGCCCAGAGGACCCGAGGAGCCGACAGATTCCAGTAAAGTGGCTCCTGCGGGGGCCGACCCTACCGTTGGTGGAGAAGAAAAGAGCAGCACGGGGAACGGTGTGGACAACAGCAGCGGACTTCTGGAGATATAACCGCGGGCTGAAGACTCTGACAAGTGGAGCTACTGTTGCATTGGTGCTAAGCTGCGTAAATAAACCTGTGCAAAAAAAATTATATACAGTGGCATGAATATACCGCTTGCAGAATTTGTGAAAATGGGAATAGTTTTAACTAAATAAGAGGGATCATACAAAATGCGTGTTATTTTTTATTTAGTACTGTCCTGAATAAGATATTTGACATAAAAATGTTTACATACAGTCCACAAGGCTGAATTTATTAAAATAACCCTGATAAAAAGTTTCTGAACCATTGATTCTCAGTGCTGTGTGTCGTTCCCTGGATGATCCACGGCTGTGTGTGTGTTTTGTGATGGTTGTTCACGTGTCCCTTGTTTGTCCTGAGCAGTTAAACTGCCCAATGTCCTTCAGAAAAATCCTCCAGGTCCTGCACATTCTTCAGTTTTCCAGCCTTTTTTTTATTTGAACCCTCTCCAGCAATGACTGTATTATTTTAAGATCCAACTTTTCACACTGAGGACAATTGAGGGACACAAAAAAAAAAAGGTTGAAACATTCACTGATGCTCCAGAAGGAAACACAACGCATTTGGAGCGGGGGGTGAAAACTTTTGAACAGGATGAAGATGTCCAAATTTTTCTTATTTTGTTTAAATATTTTTTTTTCATTTAGTACTGCCCTTCAGAAGCAACAGAAGATACTTACATGTTTTCTGGAAGACAAATGAAGTACAATTTACCTTGATTTTCAAATTCAATAGGTTTGATTGAATCAAACCCCCCAAAAAAACAAAAAAACAGCCGTGGATCATCCAGGGAACGACACACAGCACGAATCAATGGTTCATAAACTTTTTATCAGGGTTATTTGAATATATTCAGCTATTTTTTTGTCTTGTGGACTATATGTAAACACATTTTTTATGTAAAATATCTTATTCAGGACAGTACTAAATAAAAAAATAACATGCATTTTATACGATCCCTCTTATTTAGTTAAAATGATTCCCATTTTCACAGATTCTGCAAGCGGTTCACATACTTTTTCATGCCACTGTATATATTTTACCAAGGGTTTTTTAGGAACTAGTGCTCCACCGAGTATCATGAACACGTTTTCTAGACTGGCAGGTTTTGAAAGAAAAACTCAACATTTTGAGGAGTTTGAATTAATTTGTTGTACCTTTCCTTCTTTTCGACAACTTTCAGGGGCGGCTGTTTTAGAAGCCCAACATTCATTGAGACATTTGGGCTTCCAATCGATGCACATTTCGTCCTTGTGATCGTAAAATTGATTTCTTTGTATTATTTTTTTTAATCCGACTCGTTACTTTGATCTTCAGTTTTTAGGAGGCAATCTGGTGTACAGTGAGCTGTCATTATCGGTCCTGTCGCTTATCATTGTTTTATTTAATGTCCTATTTACATCAAATCTAATTTATGTTTTAAATTATGAGCAATGTTGTGTTTCACTGGTTTTGCTGAATGGAGGGAAACCACGAAGCAAGTCATTTATGAATAAATTAAGTCTTCTCATTCATGTGATGGTTTTGTTTATGTTTTATTTCGACCGATTTGAAGTTCTTCAGAGTCTGAATCTTTTCATTTAAATCTGAAGACAGACGTTTATGTATAAAACAGCATCTTTTGAGATAAATTGATTGAACTGACAACAGTTTTGCAACATTTGGAGGTTTTTATTATTATTTTTTGTGTGAATTTCACAAAACATTTCAAGACTAGGTTCTATTTCACCCTAAAAACAAAAGAAAGAAATAAGAATAGATCATTTTACAACCAAAATTTCTCCTTAAATTATCATTAATTATCATTGCTGTAATAAAAAAATATTGTCAATATATACGTCAAGGTTAATTGACATTAAATATTTTAATTGTAAAGTATTTTTACATCATGAGAATGATAATAAATGTAAGACAACGGTGAATTGGGAGTCAAAATGCAAAACATGTTTGTATTTCTTTTCATTTTGGGTTGAATTATGGTTTGTTGATGTGAGATTCAATGCATGTGTTTTTAATATACAGAAAAAGACATCTGAAAGACATGCTGCGGATACAGTACTGAAATATTCACTGTTTGTGTAAAAATAATAATAATTGCAAGAAAACAACTTTATGTTCAGTCATGTTGTGAGGGTTTGGCATGGCACGGCATATTGAATCCAGAAGCGCTGCATGTGGGATGCCATAAATCAAATGTATGAATGCTCAGAATAAGGCGACCACAAAGTGTGAGTAAAACCTTTTTTCTCCAACAATGAAGTGTCATTGCTTTGAATGTTTGGCCCGTGAGTAATGGCTAACAGAGGGAAAGAATATAAAAATGGATGTTTTCCTCATGCTCATATATTCCTCGCAATATTAGTTTATGTATCTTTCTCTCGGGTTGCTTTGCTCTGTCAATCGTGCATCCTATGGCTCAACAAATGCTTTAATTAGTTTTTGCAGCACAAACAAAGCAGAGCTCTCAGTCAACACAAAGAGTCTCTCAGAAGGAAATTAAACCTCCCCCGCTGTCTGCGAGGACCAATTACCCCCATCTGCCCCACCACTGGACAATTACCCCCGCAGGACGACCCACAGAAGTGATGATGTGCGGAGACCGACTGACCACTCAACTAACTCAAGCCCTTATACAGTGAGGGGTTGATTTCATTACAGCACTTGAAATATCTCCTTTTTATTCTTTACACATCTGTGCAATTAATTCAGCTCAGCGATAGTTTTTGTAAATCTTACATTTTTATGAAATTAAATATAAATGAGAAAATCTCCCACTTGTTCAGCATTCGGAGTCTTGAGACTTCTTCCAGCCTTCAGATGTTAGACTTCTTCCATCACTCTAAAAACGCTCGGTTGTTTTAACCCAAATTTGGGTTAAATATGGACAAACCCAACTGTTGGGTTAAAATGTATACTTAAAACATTTAGCCCAGTGGTTGGGTTTGTCCATATTTGACTCAAATTTGTGTTAAAACAACCAAGTGTTTTTATTTATTTATTTTTAAATAGTTTATTTTATTTTTAATGAGATTACGCTCTAAAAAATGCTGGGTTCAAAACAACCCAAGTTGGGTTGAAAATGGACAAACCCAGCAATTGTGTTGTTTTAAGCAAACATTTAACCCAACCGCTGGGTTAAAACAACCCAAATGTTTTAACCCAGTTTTTAGTTGACTTGTTTTTAGTTGACATTTTTTAGAGTGTAGCCCAGTGGTTGGGTTAGACTTCTTCCATCACTAAAAACGCTCGGTTGTTTTAACCCAAATTTGGGTTAACTATGGACAAACCCAACTGTTGGGTTAAAATGTATACTTAAAACATTTAGCCCAGTGGTTGGGTTTGTCCATACTTGACTCAAATTTGTGTTAAAAGAACCGAGTGTTTTTATTTATTTATTGTTAAATAGTTTATTTTATTTTAATGAGATTACGCTCTAAAAAATGCTGGGTTCAAAACAACCCAAGTTGGGTTGAAAATGGACCAACCCAGCAATTGTGTTGTTTTTAGCAAACATTTAACCCAACCGCTGGGTTAAAACAACCCAATTGCTGGGTTTGTCCATTTTCAACCCAACTTGGGTTGTTTTTAGTTGACATTTTTTAGAGTGTAGCCCAGTGGTTGGGTTTGTCCATATTTGACTCAAATTTGGGTTAAAACAACCGAGTGTTTTTATTTATTTATTTTTAAATAGTTTATTTTATTTTTAATGAGATTACGCTCTAAAAAATGCTGGGTTCAAAACAACCCAAGTTGGGTTGAAAATGGACAAACCCAGCGATTGTGTTGTTTTAAGCAAACATTTAACCCAACCGCTGGGTTTGTCCATTTTCAACCCAACTTGGGTTGTTTTTAGTTGACATTTTTTAGAGTGTAGCCCAGTGGTTGGGTTTGTCCATATTTGACTCTAATTTGGGTTAAACAACCGAGTGTTTTTATATATTCATTTATTTATTTTTAAAATAGTTTATTCTATTTTTAAGGAGATTAGAGACTCCTATCAATTTCAGGAAATGAGTCTTATACAGTGAGGGCTCTTATTTATTTTTTAATTTATTATATTTTATTACAGCACTTGTCTCGTAAACCAGCACTTTAAATTTCTCTCTTTTATTTTATTTTTTTATTTTTTTACATATTTCTGCTATTAATTCAGCTTGGCAATAATGTGTATCTATTTTTGTTTTTATAAACCTTTTTTAAACTGTTGTTTTTATAGAATTTTTATGAAATTCAAGAATAAAGTAAATCAAAATGTCCCGCATTGTTAGAATCTTAAAAGACATGTTTGGGAATTGGAATTAGACTTTTTATGTTATTTTGCAATTTTATTTTATTATTTTAGGGGACAGTCTCCATCACTGACCACTGAAATTATTAAAGAGTTGTAAAAAATAAAAATTATCAAGAGAAATTATTAAAGTCCTTATATAGTGAGTGCTTTTGCTTTTACTTGTTAATTTATTTCTATTTTATTAGCGTACTCGAGAGGCAACACTTGAAAATGTCATTTTTTATTCTTTACAAATTACTTCAATGAATTCACCTCAGCTATAAATGCTTAATGCGTATGTATGTTTGTTTTTATAAACCTCATATTGAAATTCAAGATGAAAGTTTAGTGACAGGTTGGCGTCAATATGTTTGCATATGTAATTACAAATACATTATTTTATTTTATTTTATTTTAGAGGAGAAGCTGCATCAAATGATCAAGTCCTTGATTTTACTTACTTATTGTTTTTCATTTATTTAGAGGAAACACTTGAATTTTTTTTTTATTCTTTACAAATTACTTCAATGAATTCACCTCAGCCTAATGTGTATCTATTTTTAGTTTTTATTAACCTCATATTTTTATGAAATTCAAGATTAAAGTTTTAAAATTTCTCGCTTACATTATCAGAATGTTGCACATTCAGAATCTTAAGTGACAGGATGGCGTCAACATGTTTTATATATATATATATATGTGGTAAATATTTTTGGATTAGAGCAATGGACTTTTCCTGTGTCTGTCTGGATTACAAAGATGGCGAGATATGAAGCTGTGAATTGCGGAAGCATCACACACATCGCAGACATAAGCACACGGCCTACATCTATATGATCAAATACCCTTCATAAAGTGTGCTCTCGTCTCATCCGACTCCTCTTTTGGGATGTATGGTTCTAATTTACTGGCTCTAATGAGCTGGAGTTGAGGTCAGCTGGTATAAAGCGTCCCGGGGCCGGCTCTGTCATCAGGGCCTGACATGTTTATGGTGGTCTGAAGTGGGCTGGCGGTCGCGTCCGCAGCTTTAAAGACACGGGCGGAGGGTTGGGTGGGGTGTGTGTCCGTGGGTGGGGGTGTAGGTGGTTTATATGGGGGGTACAGGAGGGTCCGTGGCTTCTGACTCGGGCTCTACTATTATTTTTGAACTTTTATACTCCCCTGTGGTGGCGGTAACCTTGTTTTATTTTTACATCTTTATGTTGGAGGGGGAAAAAAAAGAAAGACGAGGATCTGCCTTGAGTGAAGCCATAAAAAGATAAATATACTCAGAGCCATGAGAGAAAAAGAGAAGCACAAACTCCTCCCGGTCACTGCATGGCTAAATACTAACTAGATTTTTACCATTTCTTGTGCATGACTTGTTGTGAGTGCTTGCCAGGGCTTTGCAGTACAGTTGTGAAGGTGTTCTGAGGGCTTTTGAGGAGGTTTCTAGCACAAAGAGTGTGGAATGAGTTATGTTATGGTGCTGGTCAATATAATTCACCAAAATCCTTAAAGACAGTAAACCTTTAACATTAATAGTTCTCACAAAACACACAAAAAAATAAGCATTCTTAAAACAACTGTATTTAACAACTGTTCTGTAAATGTTATAAACCCTATTGTAACTGTATGACGCAATAGCAATGCTAAGATCATGGGTTCGATTCCCAGGGAAATTGCACGGCCATCTATGTGTACATTTCTTTGGATGAAAGAATCTGCCAAATGCATGAATTTAAAGGATTATTAGAAACACCATACTAATACTGTGTTTGACCCCCTTTCGCCTTCAGAACTGCCTTAATTCTACGTGGCATTGACTCAACAAGGAGCTGAAAGCATTCTTTAGAAATGTTGGCCCATATTGATAGGATAGCATCTTGCAGTTGATGGAGATTTGTGGGATGCACATCCAGGGCACGAAGCTCCCGTTCCACCACATCCCAAAGATGCTCTATTGGGTTGAGATCTGGGGACTGTGGGGGCCATTTTAGTCCAGTGAACTTATTGTCATGTTCAAGAAACCAATTTGAAATGATTGGAGCTTTGTGCCATGGGGCATTATCCTGCTGGAAGTAGCCATCAGAGGATGGGTACATGGTGGTCATAAAGGGATGGACATGGTCAGAAACAATGCTCAGGTAGGCCGTGGCATTTAAACCATGGCCAATTGGCACTAAAGGGCCTAAAGTGTGCCAAGAAAACATCCTCCACACCATTACACCACCACCACCAGCCTGCACAGTGGTAACAAGGCCTGATGGATCCATGCTCTCAGTCTGTTTACGCCAAATTCTGACTCTACCATCTGAATGTCTCAACAGAAATCCAGACTCATCAGACCAGGCAACATTTTTTCAGTCTTCAACTGTCCAATTTTGGTCAGCTTGTGCAAATTGTAGCCTCTTTTTCCTATTTGTAGTGGAGATGAGTGGTACCCGGTGGGGTCTTCTGCTGTTGAGGCCCATCCGCCTCAAGGTTGTGCGTGTTGTGGCTTCACAAATGCTTTGCTGCATACCTCGGTTGTAACGAGTGGTTATTTCAGTCAAAGTTGCTCTTCTATCAGCTTGAATCAGTCGGCCCATTCTCCTCTGACCTCTAGCATCAACAAGGCATTTTGGCCCACAGGACCGCCCCATACTGGATGTGTTTCCCTTTTCACACCATTCTTTGTAAACCCTAGAAATGGTTGTGCGTGAAAATCCCAGTAACTGAGCAGATTGTGAAATACTCAGACCGGCCCGTCTGGCACCAACAACCATGCCATGCTCAAAATTGCTTAAATCCCCTTTCTTTCCCATTCCGACATTCAGTTTGGAGTTCAGGAGATTGTCTTGACCAGGACCACACCCCTAAATGCATTGAAGCAACTGCCATGTGATTGGTTGATTAGATAATTGCATTAATGAGAAATTGAACAGGTGTTCCTAATAATCCTTTAGGTGAGTGTATATATACACTCTAAAAAATGCTAGTTAAAAATAACCCAATTAGGATTGAAAATGGACTAACTCAGCAATTGGGTTGTTTTAACCCAGAGTTTGGGTTAAATGTTTGCTTAAAACAACCCAATTGCTGGGTTTTCAACCCAACTTAGGTTATTTTTAACCCAGCATTTATATTTATATATATATATATATATATATATATATATATATATATATATATATATATATATATATATATATATATATATATATATATATATATATATATAAATAATTCTGTGCGGCTGACTTTAACCATAAAAACATAATTTTCATTTGCACACACAATCCCAAACACATTAGAGTGTTGAAAACTTGCATGCATGAACCTAAATGAGAAAAAGTCATAAGTTAACTGGCCCCACTTTATATTAGGTGGCCTTAACTACTATGTACTTACATCAAAAAATAAGTACAATGTACTTACTGTGTTTATATTGTTTTGCAAAACACTTTTTCTGATATTGAGGTGGGTAGGGTTGGGGACAGGTGTGGTGGTATGGGTAAGTTTAAGGGTTAGGTGTAAGGGAAGGGTCAACAGTGTAATTACAAATGTAATTAATTACAGATGTAATTACATACAGGTATATTTAAAGGGGTCATAGAATGGTACATGCACTTTTACAAGTTGATTATACGGAAATGTGTGTTGGCAGTGCCTGTACACAACCATCCTATAATGATAAAAATACATCCAGTGTTTTTTTTTTAATCTCCTTATATATTTTCCCCTGTCTCAAATCGAGCCGTCTGACCGTGTGACGTTACACGGTGTACGCCCCTCCTAAGATTGTTGATTGACAGCAGCGTTTCAACACAGACCCACCCTGAGCGAGCTGTCATCAGTCCGCCATTGTGGATACTCTGGAACAGAATGGCGTCTAAGCGATTGTGGTGTTGTGTTGTTGTTGTGTGTAATAACGAACACAGCAGTCATTTTGATGTTCCTACATCCGAACTGCTGAAGACCCAGTGGCTGCTGAGTTTTGTTTTAGAAGGGAATATTCCCCCCGATCAACGTCAATGTTTGCGCGAATCATTTCTCAGCAGACTGCTTTATAAACGAGCGTCAGTATAAAGCAGGTTTTGCTAATAAGCTGCTCTTGAAAAAAGGATCGTGTTCCTGCTGCACCTCAGGAAGATGTGAGTGTAACGTTTTATTAACCTTTATATTAATCTTTGCAAATCGCTTCACGATGAATGAGGCTAAAGTTTACAGGGTAAGTTACATTACGGCATGCTTTCTGTGTATGATGTTCTCAATATAATTCATAATCCCACGTTTATAATGAACAACGCGTTATGTTTGTTATTACAAACTGTGTACTCGGGTGATAAAGTTAACGTGGTAACACTACACTAAGCTTACTTTTGTACATGGTTTATAACGGTGTCTGTTACTGATTAAGAAGTAATGTAAAAAAAAAATCTTATAACATAACATCAATCTGTCAATTAACTAACACATCAGTAAACACATAGCAACTACACTACTCTGCCAGTACAAAGATAGATCAAAGTGACATGACGTTAACCAACCATTCAGAAACGTCCTGTTCGAACTTCGATGGGTTCGTCATCTTGTTCCTAGTCCGACTCCGGTTCAAAATGATAAGGTTGCTCAGATGTTTCCTCAGAGACTCTCGTTGCCATTATTTCTCAAAAATATACCCTCAAATGTTGTCAAGGCAACACTCCACGTGTGTTGTGGTGTTGTGTCGGGTCGAACCGAACCGAACGCCCCACAGAGCAGAGGGGGCGGGGTGAGCAAAGCTCATTATCATTTAAAGTCACATGCACTGAAATGACTTGCTGAAAACTGAGCTGGTTTTGACCAGGTAAAATGAGTGTTTTCTTACAATACTAATGAGAATTTTTAATTAAAGTATATTACAAACTTTTCATTTAGACACTAAAGAATCATATTAACTTGTACAAAAATGTCATTCTATGACCCCTTTAAAAATGTAAGTACAATGTAAAAACATGTATGTACACAATAAGTGCATTGTATCAAATGATTAATTAAAATGGCCACCTCTTAATGAGTTATGGCTGTGTTTTGGGCGTAACGTGCAATAAACCAATCAGAGCCTCATCTCCCTTTCCCTTTAAAAGCCAATTGTGCTGCGCCATGAGAGGATTCACTATTGACATGAGGAGAGACTGAACGCTTCACCAGAGAGGAATCCTTTTATTTTTAATATTTAAATATGTGTGTGTGCTGCTGCTATTACACTGTGTGTGAAATAATCAGAGTGTATTGTGCTCCATATTATTAACACACCCTTTAAATAACACACAAATACTGCACTCTTGACTTTAGAGCAGGTGTGTGTTGGTCAGTGGTTTTCAGTCCCTCACAATAGCAACACTCCAGCAATGCTCCTGATCACAGCTGGTGTTCAGACCAGACGCCCATGGGTGAACAGATGCGCCAGTGCAAAAACAACCCAAGTTGGGTTGAAAATGGACTAACCCAGCAATTGGGTTGTTTTAAGCAAACATTTAACCCAACCGCTGGGTTAAAACAACCCAACTGCTGAGTTAAAACAACCCAATTGCTAGGTTAGTCCATTTTCAACCCAACTTGGGTTGTTTTTAACCCAGCATTTTTTAGAGTGTAGGTGTCTAAATGTAGAAAATAATAAATAATAATCATAATAGCCTGATAAAACATCTGATCTTCTTTACATTCATATCCAGTTTCCTTTTTATTGGCTCTCGGGGGGCAAGATTCACATCTTCGATGACTATTTTGAGTACATTCTTAAAAAATGCTGGGTTAAAAGCAACCCAAGTTGGGTTGACTATGGACTAACCCAGCAATTGGGTTGTTTTAACCCAGCGGTTGTGTTGTTTTAAGCAAACATTCAACCCAACCGCTGGGTTAAAACAACCCCATTGCTTTTTTTAGAGTGTATTAAGGGTTTTTCTTTTACAAAATAGCCTACGATGGAAATGTATATGGTAACTGTTCCAAAAAAGGATTGTCCGGAAGGAAATATAGAAACTCTTATGAGCAGTGACTTAGCAAACAGCTCTAATTAAGAAAGATTTAGTTTGCATGCATTTGCAGCAGCTTCTAAAAGGTTTGCCGTGTAATTGTGTTGTAGCTGATTAAAGCGGTGACAATGGCCCTTACACTAATCTACAGCCGCATACAGCCTTTATTTCCCCTCGCGACGCCCTCGGGAGCGGGAGAGGCAGATTTCCTCAGGAAAGGGTTGCAGGTGTGCGCAGGTGAGCACTTCATTGTTTTAGGGCAGGGGTGGAGGGGTGGAGGGCCGATGATGCCTCGGGCTCCGCTGCATCCAACAATGGCTGCAGAACAAATGATGAAGGGGAAGAGGAGAGAAAACCTGGGAACCTAAAACAAGAATCCGAGGTCAGAGAGGGTCAGATGGAAAACTGATTAAGAAAAAGGAAAGAGAGTATTGAGTTTGGCAACACAAATGAAGATTGATCATCATTAGCTCATTTAAATTAACTGCGTTGGCAATGGGCTGGTGAATAGAAGCACTTATCTGGGCCTTTACGGGCTCCAGTCTGTAACTGAGCTCGCTGCTGCCCTGAAATGTTTCAAACGCACCACTAAATGGACCAATTCTGTTTATAGGAACTGTGGGCAGGCTGTGGCAGACTCCATGCCCCTGTAAAAAGATAATATGTTCCCTATTAAATGTCCCCTGGATGACAAATTGCTTCCAGAAAAAAAAAAGAAAGAAAAGAAATGGAAGTTAGGGAAATGAGCTGTGACATTTCAAAATAGACATCCACTCTTAATTCCTTAAGTTTTATACTTCCTTGTTGTTTTACACTCATGTGTTGTTCACTAAATGAACATTTCATTCAACGTTTGTTGAGTCAACTAAAAAAACTTACTTAACTTAACAACACATCTGTTGAATTAACTTACCTTGAGAGAGGAGTTAACCTTTGCAAAAAGTCAAAGTAATGTATTAACTTGAGTATCATTTCTTAGTCCAGTCAACAAATGTTTTGTGTCCAATGGAAAAATCATTGTTATTTTAACTGTTAACCATCTGGTGCTGTTCGTTTTACGTTTTGCTTTGTTTTTTTAGAATGTTTTATTTCATCGCAATGGTACAAAACTTGGTAAAGATTTTGGCACTTGCTGTGTGTACATTAAAACAAATCATGGACATGATTTGAAAAGGTTAAATGGTCCAAAAATGAGTGCATTTCTGGAACACAGCTTGTTTACACACTAAAAAATGCTGGGTTAAAAACAATCCAAGTTTAGTTGAATATGGACAAACCCAGGAATTAGGTTGTTTTAACCCACCGGTTGGGTTGTTTTAACACAGTGAATGGCTTGTTTTAACCCAGCGATTGGGTTGTTTTAAACCAGCGAAATGGGCTGTTTTAACCCAGCGGTTGGGTTGTTTTAACCCAGGGAATGGGTTGTTTTAACCCAGGGAATGGGTTGTTTTAACCCAGCGGTTGGGTTGTTTTAACCCAGGGAATGGGTTGTTTTAACCCAGCGGTTGGGTTGTTTTAACCCGGGGAATGGGTTGTTTAACCCAGCAAATGGGTTGTTTTAACCCAGCGATTGGGTTGTTTAACCCAGCGATTGGGTTGTTTTAACCCAGTGAATGGGTTGTTTTAACCCAGTGAACGGGTTGTTTTAACACAGCAATTGGGTTGTTTTAACCCAGTGAATGGGTTGTTTTAACCCAGTGAACGGGTTGTTTTAACACAGCAATTGGGTTGTTTTAACCCAGTGAATGGGTTGTTTTAACACAGCAATTGGGTTGTTTTAACACAGCGGTTGGGTTGTTTTAACCCAGTGATTGGGTTGTTTTAACCCAGCGGTTGGGTTGTTTTAACCCAGTGAATGGGTTGTTTTAACCCAGTGAACGGGTTGTTTTAACACAGCAATTGGGTTGTTTTAACACAGTAATTGGGTTGTTTTAACCCAGTGAATGGGTTGTTTTAACACAGCAATTGGGTTGTTTTAACACAGCGGTTGGGTTGTTTTAACCCAGAGAATGGGTTGTTTTAACCCAGCGGTTGGGTTGTTTTAACCCAGTGAATGGGTTGTTTTAACCCAGTGAATGGGTTGTTTTAACCCAGCGGTTGGGTTGTTTCAACCCAGTGATTGGGTTGTTTTAACCCAGCGGTTGGGTTGTTTTAACCCAGTGAATGGGTTGTTTTAACCCAGCGATTTTTTTTTTTTTTTTTACCTAGTGAATGGGTTGTTTTAACCCAGAGGTTGGGTTGTTTTAACCCAGTGAATGGGTTGTTTTAACCCAGTGATTGGGTTGTTTTAACCCAGCGGTTGGGTTGTTTTAACCCAGTGAATGGGTTGTTTTAACCCAGTGAACGGGTTGTTTTAACACAGCAATTGGGTTGTTTTAACACAGTAATTGGGTTGTTTTAACCCAGTGAATGGGTTGTTTTAACACAGCAATTGGGTTGTTTTAACACAGCGGTTGGGTTGTTTTAACCCAGAGAATGGGTTGTTTTAACCCAGCGGTTGGGTTGTTTTAACCCAGTGAATGGGTTGTTTTAACCCAGTGGTTGGGTTGTTTTAACCCAGTGAATGGGTCGTTTTAACCCAGGGGTTGGGTTGTTTTAACACAGCAATTGGGTTGTTTTAACACAGCGGTTGGGTTGTTTTAACCCAGTGAATGGGTTGTTTTAACCCAGCGGTTGGGATGTTTCAACCCAGTGATTGGGTTGTTTTAACCCAGCGGTTGGGTTGTTTTAACCCAGTGAATGGGTTGTTTTAACCCAGCGATTTTTTTTTTTTTTTTTTTACCTAGTGAATGGGTTGTTTTAACCCAGAGGTTGGGTTGTTTTAACCCAGTGAATAGGTTGTTTAACCCAGTGATTGGGTTGTTGTTTTAACCCAGTGAATGTGTTGTTTTAAATTTTAATTGTTTGCTTAAAACAACCCAATCGCTGGGTTAAAACAACCCAACCCCTGGGTTAAAACGACCCATTCACTGGGTTAAAACAACCCTACCGCTGGGTTAAAACAACCCATTCACTGGTTTAAAACAACCCAACCGCTGGGCTAAAACAACCCAATCGCTGGGTTAAAACAACCCATTCATTCATTGACTCATACCCTGATGAAGGCTTGACACCGTAACGTGTAGGTGTATTTGTCACCTGTTTTTAAATGAATACTGCCATGATATATTAATGGCTTTTTCATTCTTTCTACATTACCTGAGTGCCTTGGAAATTCTTACATTTTTTGAGTTGCACTATCCCTTATATCCAAAGAGCACGGAAATTAGGAATTCACACCCCGTGCAGCATTCTTTTGCATTCTTTGTTTTAACCCAATCACTGGGTTAAAACAACCTATTCCTTTAACCCAGCATGTTTTCGAGTGTAGATTTATGGCTTTTATTTTCTCACAGTTTTAGATTAAAATGTGTTTTGGAATTACATTTTTTTGTGCATTTCTCATAAAAATATGTGTAAAATTGTAAACCTTTTCACTTTCTTAAACTTATTGAGATTTAAAGAGTTTATGAGAGTTTAAGTTGGAAATTCCAATGCTCAAAAAGTAAAAAATATAACTATTGCATAAATATAATTTAGTACCATAAAATCCCCTAAAAATACAAAATATTAAAAAAAAACATATTAATGAACTAAAATATAGTGCAATCATTTCATTGAAATAAAAAGTTAATTTTTGACCAACATGCGAACACCAGAGTGTTAACTAAGATGAGTTATTCAAACTTAAGCATCTTAATATATTACATTATGTTAACTTAATGATTGAGACATTCCCATTTAATTCATATCTACTGCAAACAATAAGCAATCCGATGTCAGACAGAGAAACATATCAACTGAAAATTAAGAAATGTGCACGTCAAATATAAAAGGTTGAACATGTTGTAATCTAAATGATTTGTGAAGTTAATTTTGTGGTTGGTTGCTATATTGGTATGATTGGTAGAACTGTTTTACAATTGCACAAGCAATCTTTGATTGCAGCATTGGATTTGCTGAAAGCGCATTAGAAGAAAACTGCATAAACAAATGTTCAGAGAAATTAAAATTTGATAGGAAAATAGCTTTAAAGAGAGCCTCAGAGTGGGCAAGAGAGAGAGAGAGAGAAATGGAAGGATGTTAAAGTGAGTGATTTGGGTTGGCAGGGTTCTGGTGGAGGAGTGTGGTGGTTCTGAAGTCCTCCAGAAAGAGGCGCCAGTGTGTCCGGCAGGGGCCCTGACCATGAGCCACTTCCCCCTCGCCTCCCCCCCCAGAGTCACGGCCACAACGCCCCCCTAAACTCACCCGCTGGCAGGCCGAGGGCTGCTGCCACCGCATGCTTCTTTAATATCCAGCAGAAATTGAAATATCTTTGTGGGTTAACACACAAACGCACTCACACACAAGTGTGCGCCATCATGCATATAACCTGATACACACATGCACACACTCAGACGCAACTGTTTGGCATCATGCACACACAAGCATGCAGACTTTACATGCATTTACGCGCGTTCACCACCAAAAATAAATATATAAACTGAAATCATCTCATTCTCTCATTTAATGCCAAGAGTGGTTAAAGAGACATTTTAACATGATGTTACAGCACGTAATGGGAGGATGAAAAATGCTCTACGCTGCACAAAGCAGTTTGGCTTCTAATAGCAAGACAGACTTTAAACAACTGCAACGCTTGACCTAGTGTGTGCCGCGTTACGCTGGTCGGAAGCCTCCTCTTTGGGTTTATTTGAGTGTCGGCACAGTAAAAATATACTTGCGAGGATAGCAATGGAGACCATCTTCATTCAGTCTTCGGTTCCAGCTCAACAATCAAAACATGAGGCGTAACGCTTCACAGGGCTGAAACACTGAGCGCACATTTGTAGTCTTTTATTTTATACAGTATTTTGACTTTGTTTAAATTATGCAAACAGCTACATAACAGTGCCAAACCATGTCATTTTATGTATGTGGAACTTCTGATTAATATAACCTTGGTTTTCAACCATGTTGTATCCATTAACCCCTGGTAGGCTACATAAAACATATAACTTTTCAGTTTTATAAAGTGTAAATTTAAAATATTATTTCTTAAAACTAGGGGTCTCTGGGTTGGCTGAGTGACATGATTTGCCTTTTCTTTTCAGGGTCATTATATTGTTAACTCAAACAAGAACTAGAACTTTGTTTCTCAAAATAAAATAAACGTTATCTGACATAAAATAAAATATTAAAAACTCATTTTATCTTGGTAGTACTAAAGTACTAAAATAACTTCCTAAACCTGAAAAAAAATTCATAAAAACTAATATATAGACATATTAAAAAATAAATTTTAAAAAAGCTAGACACAACAAATTACTTGTGAAATTGATTAATCGTGATTAATCGCATCTAACATAAAAGTTTGTAAATATATAATATATGTGTGTATGTATACACACACACACACACACACACACACACATATATATACAGTGTTGGGGAAAGTTACTTTTAAAAGTAATGCATTACAATATTGTGTAATGCATAACTAATTACGTTACTTTTTACAGAAAGTAATGTGTTACGTCACTTTTGCTTTTTACTCACTTTTTCTCATCTGGTCTGGGCTTGGTTGTTCGTTTTTTAATACATACAAGTTATTCTATTTTTGTTAAATGTAAAGTCCCTTTCACACCATAAAAGAAATAAATAAGCCGTAGACTGAAGGAAACACACATTCAAACATGTACAGTAGAGGGCGCAACTCAGACAAGAAAGTTTGGCGCCCTTCAACAATAAAAACAAAAAATGAAACACAAATGTGATGTTCATCTAAAGTCATTTTTGCTTATTACATGGTCGAATTGGATCATTGAAGGTCAGCAGTAAAGACATTGGATTAAATACATAAAGTATATATATATTATTTAACATATTACTATAGCGCAGGTTTGCGTAATATTGGATATTCTAAGTTTGCATTTTACTGTTTTTATTCATTTTGAGAAATACTGAATCTGTTTTTGTGCAAATGAGATGGGCAAATGCATGATCACATTTAGTCTAGAACTACAATAACCATCATATTTACACACAACGCCTCTAAACTTACGATTTCTCTCAACATGCGGACAAGAGAGCTGTCAGTCAATAAATGGGAAATCAAACTAACTTGGGTTACTTATATGAAAAAGTAACTCAGATATTTTGTTGTAAATTTAAAAGTAGGCCTAATGCGTTACTTTACATGTTACTTGGGGAAAGTAATCTGATTATCCGCGTTTCCACCGCAGAAACTTTCTTCAGGAACTTTGGGCTGGTACTCGCAGGGTCTAATTGAAGTTCCGGTTAAATATTTCCCCCTCCAAACGGCCCTGCTCGCGAGGTAGTACTTTTTCGAAGTTCAGGAACTTTCGGGGGGGGGACTTGGGCACTGAACATGCTGATTGGTTGAGCTAACGCAGCATTTTATTTCAACCGGCATTTTTAAAAGTCTTTTGTGAGGTTCGTTCTGCGTTCAGTAAATATCAGTCTTGCTCTTTCTGTCCGATGGTTGTGTGTGAAAATCCCAGTAACTGAGCAGATTGTGAAATACTCAGACCGGCCAGTCTGGCACCAACAACCATGCCACGCTCAAAATTACTTAAATCCCCTTTCTTTCCCATTCTGACATTCAGTTTGGAGTTCAGGAGATTGTCTTGACCAGGACCACACCCCTAAATGCATTGAAGCAACTGCCATGTGATTGGTTGATTAGATAATTGAATTAATAAGAAATTGAACAGGTGTTCCTAATAATCCTTTAGGTGAGTGTACCTGTATATAAAGATGTGATTAATTGATTTGACCGCACTACGAATTACTAGAAATGTATAACTAAATTTAAAATGAAAATATAAAAAAATAAAATATCAGTGATAGATATTTCAGCTCCACCCAGTCTAAAATAAAGTGTAATTTCCTCTTGAAGAACTTTTTGTCTCTTCATGCATGTCAAGATGCATGTATGGAGAGGCGATGTGTTGTTGAGGAGCGTGCTGAAATTAACGCCCGGCTCGTCCTGCAGTTAGTGTGAGCCCATAATGACGCTGATCATTACAGATGAGAATTCCTTTAAACAGCCTGGGTTTGGATCCGGAACGCTCCACTCCATCTCTAGAGCCACCAACCGCTGCTGCCGCCAAAAATAACACGGCAGCGCCACTCCAGCCCGCGCCTCACCACAGAGCGGCCCGCCGCAAGAGCCGGGATCAAAACACACACAAAAAAGGAAACACAGCATATTGGGGGAAGGAAAAAATTGTTCATATAACTTTACTCGACTTCTTATAAGATACACAGAATCTGCTGATGATTTTGGCTCCTGGTGAAGCCACAAAATCGAATCTACAGACGGGGCCAAGGCTGCAGAGAATGTGTGTGTGTGTGTGTGTGTGTGTGTGTGTGTGTGTGTGTGTGTGTGTGTGTGTGTGTGTGTGTGTGTGTGTGTGTGTGTGTGTGTGTGTGTGTGTGTGTGTGTGTGTGTGTGTGTGTGTGTGTGTGTGTGTGTGTGTGTGTGTGTGTGTGTGTGTGTGTGTGTGTGTGTTGTGAGCTCAATGGAGATTTGATGAAATAAATTGCCTGCAGTGGTGGTTCATAGTAAAGTCATTCAGCAATGGCAATTACATTAATAATTCAGACGGCAGTGAACAGCTCATCAAATGCTCAGATTAAAGCTTGATAAATGAGATGGTATGGCACTGTTAGTGAAGGAATCATTTATACATGGACACAGGAACTCTAGGCAAAGAAATCTTATCATTCTAGTAATGCTCATGTGCATGATTAAACATTATGGTTACGCTTTATTTCGAAAGTCCTGTTTACTCTTGTTAGAGTATTTAGTAGAATAAGTTGACATGTACTTACAAAGTTAACATTAACATGTACTAATACTCTAATGACTGCTAGTTGACATGTAGTTGTAAAGTTACTTATAGTCAGTAGAACATCTGTTAGGAGCATCAAAATAAAGTGTTATCAGATATTAAGACAGTCTACTAATACTCTAATGACTGCTAGTTGACATGTAGTTGCAAAGTTACTTGTAGTTAGTAGAACATCTGTTGGGAGCATCAAAATAAAGTGTTATCAGATATTAAGACAGTCTACTAATACTCTAATGACTGCTAGTTGACATGTAGTTGTAAAGTTACTTATAGTTAGTAGAACATCTGTTAGGAGCATCAAAATAAAGTGTTATCAGATATTAAGACAGTCTACTAATACTCTAATGACTGCTAGTTGACATGTAGTTGTAAAGTTACTTGTAGTTAGTAGAACATCTGTTGGGAGCATCAAAATAAAGTGTTATCAGATATTAAGACAGTCTACTAATACTCTAATGACTGCTAGTTGACATGTAGTAGTAAAGTTACTTGTAGTTAGTAGAACATCTGTTAGGAGCATCAAAATAAAGTGTTAGCAGATATTAAGACAGTCTACTAATACTCTAATGACTGCTAGTTGACATGTAGTAGTAAAGTTACTTATAGTTAGTAGAACATCTGTTAGGAGCATCAAAATAAAGTGTTATCAGATATTAAGACAGTCTACTAATACTCTAATGACTGCTAGTTGACATGTAGTTGTAAAGTTACTTGTAGTTAGTAGAACATCTGTTAGGAGCATCAAAATAAAGTGTTAGCAGATATTAAGACAGTCTACTAATACTCTAATGACTGCTAGTTGACATGTAGTTGTAAAGTTACTTATAGTTAGTAGAACATCTGTTAGGAGCATCAAAATAAAGTGTTATCAGATATTAAGACAGTCTACTAATACTCTAATGACTGCTAGTTGACATGTAGTTGTAAAGTTACTTATAGTTAGTAGAACATCTGTTGGGAGCATCAAAATAAAGTGTTATCAGATATTAAGACAGTCTACTAATACTCTAATGACTGCTAGTTGACATGTAGTTGTAAAGTTACTTATAGTTAGTAGAACATCTGTTGGGAGCATAAAAATAAAGTGTTATCAGATATTAAGACAGTCTACTAATACTCTAACGACTGCTAGTTGACATGTAGTTGTAAAGTTACTTATAGTCAGTAGAACATCTGTTAGGAGCATCAAAATAAAGTGTTATCAGATATTAAGACAGTCTACTAATACTCTAACGACTGCTAGTTGACATGTAGTTGCATAGTTACTTATAGTCTTACAATGTCTAAAGTGGACTATAGAAATAAAGTGTTACCCACATTATAACTTCACATGGGATTCATTAGAGTTCACAAAAAGGATAGTTTAGTTAAATATTGAAATGTTTAATGAAGCAGGGTTTTATTTCTATTTACTTTGTAGTGAGATTAAATAATAGCAAAGAATAAATAGTTGGTTTAGCAGTCATTTTATATGAAGACAGGTCATGATGAAACACAATGCTGCCCCACTGAGGAGACATGGGAGCTGTACATAAAACAGATATGAACAAAAACATTACTTTAAACATAAATATCTAAAATAAACTATTTAAAAAATAGCTTGTACATTTTCTGCAGCCCCGTGCAAAAATAACATTGTTGTGATTGGCTAAGACGTTGCTATATTCTTGCTGAAGAGGTTTGAGGGGCTTTTGGCGCGTTTCTAAACGGTTGTTGGGGTGTTCTGATTGGCTTTTAGCGTTGCTGTGCGGTTGTTGGGGTGTTCTGATTGGCTTTTGGCGTTGCTGCGCGGTTGTTGGGGTGTTCTGATTGGCTTTTAGCGTTGTTATGCGGTTACTAGGGTGTTCTGGTCGCGTTGTTTACCTAGTCAAAAAAGTTTCTATAGGATCGATCTCTTTTGTAATTTAAGTGAATGGTGTTTTACCACCATTTTCTATCTCCTGCAATGTAAATGTTAAAAAGGATCTTACTTAGAATCTTTTTGGACATTTTCTCTTCACGACACATTCACTTTGTCCTTTGACATTATTTATTATTACTTTTTTATTATAATACATAAATTATGAATGAATTAATTACTTTTTAGACTAATATTGTGTGTGTGTGTGTGTGTGTGTGTGTGTGTGTGTGTGTGTGTGTGTGTGTGTGTGTGTGTGTGTGTGTGTGTGTGTGTGTGTGTGTGTGTGTGTGTGTGTGTGTGTGTGAGACCCAATTGGATCACATTAAAATCCTATAGAGATTATCCTACATTATATTTATGTATAAGACAATTCCCACAGAATCCTTTAGGAATCAGATAAGAATCCTATAGGACAAGACATAAATATGTAATACGATATAACTGTTTTTAGTCTGTTTGTGTTGTAATATTTTGTGATGAAACTGATGTATCGCTGCCCATTTTGGCCAGGACACTCCTGTGAAAGAGAATCATAATCTCAGAGAGTCTTTTCTGGTTAAATAAAGGTTAAATCAATAAAAAAATATATATATATATCCTATACCACCATTCCTAACGGAATCCTATAGGAACAGTTCCAACATATATGATAGAAATGCTAAATGTAGTTATGTACAGGTTTCTTATAGGAATCCTTTATTAGGATTTTTTTGACAAGGGAGCAAACTTCATGCTAATCATCACACATAACATATGGTTTAGAAAAAACGTTCCATCAACAAAATATTAAAACAAAACACTGATTTAATAACATGGGACAGAGACAGTTTTGTTAAAATGGTACAATAATGAGCAAATAATTGGTTCTCCACTAGATGGAGCCAAAGATATGCATTTGGTAACAAATTCGGTTTATATCAGAAGTGACAGAAAAAATGTATGTACAATTAAATATTTCAATTACATTTAAATTATATAATTGTGATTCATTTTAGAATCAGATTAAATTGGAAAAATGCTTTTTTAAAAGGTGTCCAGACGTTTTTTTTCTTGTGGTATTTGACTATTTAAAGGGATAGTTCACCAAAAAATGTAAATTCTGTCATAATTTACTCACCCTCAAGTTGTTCCAAACATGTATGAGTTTCTTTCTTCCGCTGAAAACAAACAAAGATATTTTGTAGTATTGACCACATCGATATTTTTTAATATATACTATGGAAATCCATGGGTCATATCAACTGTCTGGTTACCAACATCCTTAAAAAATGCTACAATACTAGCTACAAATACTGTGTAAAGACATAATTCTGCATAAAAGCCAGACTAAATTATGTCCGCTCTGACACACCTTACCCCCAAATATAAAAGTATAGCCTACTATTAAAATTGTGATGTATTTAACAGTATGTGAACACACATAAATGTCACTTTAGAAGCACTTTTGTACCACCTTTACAGTGTAAAATTTGGCATTAGTATCATAATTTAGGTTATTGTTTTGATTTGAATGTGGATCAATGGAGGATTTGTCTTTATGAGGCTTCAAGTCAACAAAGCTTTATAATATTGTCAAGTCCAGTCAGCTTTATTTCTCCAGCGCTTTCACACAGAGATGCTTCAGAGCAGCTTTACAGTGATGATAGGAAATTAATTTTGTTTTAGATGAAAGGCTAAAGTAAAGTTTTTGATTGATTCATTTTCGTTTTAAAAACTGGTTTCAAAATGAAAAAAAAAAAAAAAAAACGCATGTAAAAAAATATATTGCACAAAATGAAAACAATAATGTTAATATTATTATTATAAGTGTGAATAAAAAAATTCAAAGCGCATTTTAAAAAATAACAAGCAGCTTTTAAATGTCTTATAGTGTGTGTTTTGGTCATAATTTAGACTTTTTCAATCTAATTTCAGCTTTTTATCTTATTATTAGGACTTTAAATCATGATTTTTATTGTCTAAGCATAGAAAACAAATAAGAGTAAGTGTATATTAAAATATTAAGGATGCAAGGGAAATAAGTAAAAAATAAATGGGAATTATATAGTTATATAGGTAATATTAAAATGTTTGTGTGAAACTATTATTATCATTATAGGTGAAGCGAAATATATGCATTTGGTAACCAATTGGCTTTGACAGTAAACAGAAATCTTTAATTAAATGTTTTAATTAAATATAAATTTGATGTTGTGCGTAATAAATATAAAAATCTCCAGTTTGTAATGTTTTTTTATTATTATTTTGTAACGGAAAATGCTAAAAAAAGTGTCCAAATCACAGGTCCAAATCAAAGGACACCCGTTTATAGGTAAATAAACAAATAGATACATGTGAATTAATGTTATATAATATTAAATATGCTTGTGTTTCATATGAAACTATTATTATCGTTATTATTTTCGCGCCGTGGGAGGGGTTGGCCTATATTCAAACGTCGAAGTAATCTCTTCGCTTTGACCTCCTATTGGCTGTGTTCGTCCGCGCTGAGTCACGCCATTGGACAGCGAGTGGACCGTTGAGCGTCCGTCTGCCTGCGCGTGACGTCACGCACTACTTTCAGTCAACTGCCTAATTTATGTATTAAATCGTCTGGACGACGCGATTGTGAGGGAAAAGAGGGATGCTAAAAAGGATAATACCGAAACGTTTGCGCAGTTGCAGTGATGGTTTAATATCACGGGCTCTATGAGATATAATCCGCGGTTTAAGTCCGAAGCTCGTGCTTGTGGTCAACGCGCGGCTTGTTTGATGGCGCTCTAGTTTATCTGGTCATGAATATTCGATCTCGGCATCCGCCCGAGGGCATCACACGCTAGCGAACATGTGTTTGTGCTGGAGCTCCGACAGTAAATCGGTGTAAACGCGACTGTATTGTGGAGAGCAGGGCGGAATGGCACCGCGGTGGATCACGTTCATCGCTTTATTATGGGGTGAGTCCAACCTGCTCATGTTTAATGTCTATCTGCTACACATAAACCCAAACCAATCCGCCAATAACAATGAGATAACATTTTGTTTGCATGTTTTATGGAAATTGGCATAACGTGCATTTTTGACATTCACCATGGTGGAATATTCATGTTCCACGTAAATAATTTAGTACATAAATCTGGTAATTCAGTCTAAGTACGTTAGAGTAGCGTGCAAATACCGCGGTATTATAATATGATAATCATTCAGAACTATATTGAATACATTTTTGGTTATGTTTCATGATATTTAATTACAGAAATGTACCATATGGTATTTACCTTGTTTTATTTTAATTACATGTAAACATTTGGCAGATGCTTTTATCCAAAGTGACCAAAAATGTCTTCAATATAGTTCTGAATGATTATCATATTATAATACCGCGGTATTTGCACGCTACTCTAACGTACTTCAAGAAAGAATAGACAACATATTTAAGTGGAACATGAATATTCCACCATGGTGAATGTCAATTCATGTTCCACGTAAATAATTTAGTACATGAATCTGGTAATTCAGTCTATTCTTTCTTGAAGTACGTTAGAGTAGCGTGCAAATACCGCGGTATTATAATATGATAATCTTTCAGAACTATATTGAATAAATTTTTGGTTACCGTATGTTTCATGATATGTAATTACAGAAACGTACCATATGGTATTTACCTTGTTTTATTTTAATTACATGTAAACATTTGGCAGATGCTTTTATCCAAAGTGACCAAAAATGTATTCAATATAGTTCTGAATGATTATCATATAATACCGCGGTATTTGCACGCTACTCTAACGTACTTCAAGAAAGAATAGACAACATATTTAGGTGGAACATGAATATTCCACACAATGTTAGCATGTTACATCATAACGCACATTTTTGACATTCACCATGGTGGAATATTCATGTTCCACGTAAATTATTTAGTACATGAATCTGGTAATTCAGTCTATTATTTCTTGAAGTACGTTAGAGTAGCGTGCAAATACCGCGGTATACGAATATGGTAATCATTCAGAAACTATATTGAATGTTTTTACGTTATGTTTCATGATCGTATGTAATAAATTACAGAAACATACCATATGATACTACCATGTATTTTTTTTAAACTTTATCCAAAGTGACCTGCATTGAATTCAATGTAAATGTTATATCAGTCCATGCATTTCCTTGGAATCGAACCCACAACCTTAGTGGGATAAATTTTTTTAGGAAGCATCTTTGTGTGTGTAAAAAAAGTATACATTGCGTTATGGTCATTCACTACCATAAATATTAATGTACTTTGGTATCACCATCTGATACATTGCTTTTTGCGTACAGGCGGATCCTGTGTGCAGTTTAATTTCATTACAAACACATATTTGAGAGACTGAAACACTGTGTTTTTAGATTTGGGTTGCAAAGTTTCTAGAAAATCTCCAGGATTTTTCGGGGGAAATTTTCTGGAATTTTTTCAGCCTCTTTGCAACCCTAGTTTAGATACTTAATACAGATTGGCCCTAATTTGTAACACAATTGGCCGCATTCATGAAACACGAGCAGAACGAATTTGTGTGTAAATCGTTCGTAAAGCCGCTCTGACGTAAATTTTCGGATTCACGAAAATGTTTGTATTTTCAAAATGTTAGTTGGTACGAAATAAATGTACACCTGCTCCCCACCACGTGAAAATGTGCGTAAATCATTTGAACGTTCTGTGATCTAATTTAGGCAAACTGATGACATTGCATTTTGATGCACTATGTACCATAATAATATTTCAAGAGTTGATTTGTCTTTTTATTATATTTTTTTTTTACTGTTTAACGTTGGGTAATAGGCAGTGCTCGTCACTGTCACTTTTTACCCGACCGTCCAATCACAGTGGAGGAGGGGCGGGACAAAAACTACACGACCAATCATCCCACTTGTACACCGACTGAACAACAATAATGGAGAAGTTAATACTGCATTTTTTTATATTCAGTAATATTATTCAAAATTAGATAGTAACACATTACTGCCATGGATATTGTGTATCATATTCATAGCAATCGAAGTATCTCAGATGGAAAAACGCTGGCGTTGCAAAGCGCTCAAGCGCCACCAGCTGGCCGTTTTCAGAAGAGCACCAGGCGTTTTTTAGCTGGCTAAAAATGCTTTAATGGGCACATGATAATTTAATATGTATTGCAAGGCATATCAGTCCCTCCAGAAAAACGCGATTATGCGATCGCGTGATTTAACGCATAATCAGCCAAAGTCCGCATATTCATGCGGGGGCCGAATATTTTTTCAAATATGCCGCACTTTCGCCGCATAAATTGCCTATTTCCACGTGCAAAATATGCGGGGCTAGCATGATTTCATAATCCCCGCATTTTCATTGCAAAAAAAGTCACATATATATTAGCAGAAAGTTGAAAAATGTTTGTTTACTTCACACAAGAGCCGCCATTTCCCCCTGTTGCCATGGGAATGCTTTGAAGTGACGTAATTACCTGACGTGAAAGTCATCGAAAAGCTGCAAACCCCGCGGAGAAACCATAGATATCGGTGAAACCATGATGAAGCGCAAACTCCCATTGGCAGTTTTCAGAACAAAAAGCAATTTGAGCAATTTCAGAACACACATCATCATGAAGCTTCAAAGCGTTATGAATCAATGAGTCGATTCAGCGGTTTGAAGCGTTTAAATCAATGAGTCGATTCAGCGGTTTGGAGCGTTATGAATCAATGAGTGGATTCAGCAGTTCGGATCGCCAAAGTCACGTATTTCAGGAGTTTGACCCGCGATCCAAATTAAGAATCGACTCACTGATTCATAGCATCATGATGCTGTGTGTGTTTTGAAATCGGTCATCACTATATAAGTCGTTATTTAGGTTTTTTTTGCACACAATAACTATTATCGTCGCTTCATAAAGTTATTGTAGAGCCACTGTAGTGAGATGGATTTTTATCGACATCTTTAGTACTTTTATGGGTCTTGAGAGTGAACATTGAGCCAATGGAGGCCTTTCTGAGCCAGTGGATTTACACTAAAATATCTTCATTTGTGTCCAACAACATGAGGGGACGTCATTCATGACAGAATTAAAATTTTTTGATGAACTAACCCTTTAAGAGATTGCACTTTTTGCATTGGAAGCACTCAAATGTCTGTAAAACAGGAAGTTATTTATTCATTTTTTCAGAAGTTGTAGCATATTCCTTTTGTAAAGCTACAGAACTTGTTTGACTCAATGTTTTGTAAATTTGAGCCGTGTGTTTATTAAGGTCTTCAATAAAACAAGATGAGAACTTAAATATTCCAGCACTTTCTGTGATGTAGTGCTGTTTTTTCTCTTTTTCATCATTTTTCATCGCATAAAATTGCATAAATATCTCGCATTTTCCCGCATTTTTCATCGCATTTTTTAAGAAAACATGCCGCATAATCAAGGATTTTTGCCCGCAACAATCACAAAAAAAAGCCGCATTTTTCTGGAGGGACTGGCATATGGCCAGTTAGCATGTATGCAATATACTGGAGCCAAACCTGAGAAAGAAGTCCACGAGATTCCACAGCGTTCCTGCACACGTCATTGGCAGTTGTAACTCATGGGCGGGGATTATGCTAATTATGAATGAGCGTGCACGTGCGTCCTATTTACAAATGTTTGGACTTCATTAATATACAAATCCGTGGTATACGGAGCGTTTGTGAATCTGGAAATGTCCATTTCACGCACAAATTACTCAGAATTTGCTCATATATATATATATATATATATATATATATATATATATATATATATATATATAGACGAACGTTTGATGAATGAGGCCCAATGTTTTATACAGTGTTCTCTTCATTTCCACACAGCATAATAATGACATCATAATGTACGTATAAGCTGTGCAGGATATCCACTGGCCTGCTGCTCCGGTTGCGCATTAATTACGTGTCTGATCCGCTTAAAGCTTCTGTTCTCTGGTCGTTATTTTTGTGTGTGTGTGTGTGTGTGTGTGTGTGTGTGTGTGTGTGTGTGTGTGTGTGGTCACTTCCCACGAGTCACCGAAACTACACGACCTGCCAGAAGAGCCTGATGCCAACCAAAAAAACCCTTACACCACCACCAAAATACCAGAGTTATATTTATGGTTACACTTTATTTCGATAGTCCACTTTAAACATTCTACTAACTATAAGTAACTTTGCAACTACATGTCAACTAACTGTCATTAGAGTATTAGTTGACTGTAAGTAGACTGGTAAGTTATGGTTAGGTGTTAGGGTTCGGGTTCGGGTTAGTAGAATAAGTTGAATTGTTGTTGCCAAGTTACTTATAGTCAGTAGAATGTATGTTGGGGGACCAACAAAATAAAGTTTTAGTAAATATTAATCAGACAGTCTACTAATACTCTAATGACAGTTAGTTGACATGTAGTTGCAAAGTTACTTATAGTTAGTAGAATGTCTAAAGTGGACTATCAAAATAAAGTGTAACCATATTTATTGTTTTTGTATAACAGTAAAGCAGAAATATATCTGAATTGAAAGTAAATCTAAAGCTTACTAAATTAAAACGTTTATGCAAGTACAATAGTAACTATTGCCATAGTAGTTGAGGTTATGTGACCTGCAAAGACTAATACTATGCACTCTAAAAAAAAAAAGGTTCTATATAGCACCAAAAATGATTCTTCGTCGTAATCATAGAGGAACCACTTTTGGTGCTATATAGCACCATATCTTAACATGTTCTGTATATGGTAGCGGTGCTATATAGCACCATATCTTAACATGTTCTGTATATGGTAGCGGTGCTATATAACACCATAGTTAGCGGTGCTATATAGCACCTTAGTCAAAGAACCGCTGAAGAACCACTGAAGCACTAAAATTGGTGCTATATAGCACCATATCTTAACATGTTCTGTATATGGTAGCGGTGCTATATAGCACCATAGTTAGCGGTGCTATATAGCACCTTAGTCAAAGAACCGGTGAAGAACCACTGAAGCACCAAAATTGGTGCTATATAGCACTTAAAAAGGTTCCCCTATGATTACGAGCCAAGAATAATTTTTGGTGCCATATAGAACCTTTTTTTTAGAGTGTGGTATTTATATACAATTTTTTGTAAGGGGAAACCTGTCAACACCCGTCTCGTTTTTCAGATGGTGGTTAAACCCTACAGGTGACATCATACTTAAAATGTCAACACTCAACCGCATTACAATAGCCTAGTTTACATCGACGCGAGTCACACGGACGGATGATTACTGTGGTGGGAATCGTTTAGCATTGGGTTCAGAACTTTACCTTTTGCTACCTATCAAGTGCATGTCCAATCGAAATTTACATTTGAAACCCTCCCCCTCCTTTTTAAATTAGTTAAAAGGCATTATTTCAAATAAACAAATTATTTTAGTAAAAAAAAAAAAGGATTAGCGTGAAAATTAGTATGTATGAAATTTGAAATGATATTTTTAAATCTAAAAAAGTGTGCATGTGTTTTGTATTATATTTCATATTATCACGCCTTTATGGCTCATATAATATAATATGGAGCTCTAACTCAATGAAAAAAAAGCTTGGTTTTAATATTCAGAGACTCAAACTGAGCAAAAATATACAATTTGGTGCAGATGCTGATATTTATATGGACCAAAAGTAAGATAATATTCTGATGTTTGTAATGTAAATCACTGAGATTGTATTACAGTATAGCAGATACTTGCATAAAATGCATATAAATATCAATATCTGCCAATAAAATGTCTTTGTGAGATATTTAAATGCTTACATTTTTGTCGTTTTAAAACATAATGCAATAAATAAACTTTCCTCAAAAGCCTGATGATCATATTTGATTTTTTCTCAAATAAATCTTCAATACATAATCAAGTAAACTTGAAGTTGCTTCAGTTCAGTTGAGATATTACTAGCAATATCAAAGTTACGTTTACATGATAAAATCAATAAAGATTCCAGATCATGAATGAGAGTGGACGTTTGTACAATTATACTACTAATACTTGATAAAACAGTGTAAACTCCCGATCAGACGACAGATGGGCTGTGTTCGACAGGTTTATCAGATCATGTTCGTCATTTAGAGGCCTTAGAAATGTGTGTATCTAATATGAGACCAGTTCAGAGAGTCTGGTTTAGTTCCTTTAGCAGAATGAGGAGGGATGTAAAAACCCTCAGACAGGTCTGCATAGGAAAATGAGTTCAGTCGTGACCTCAGAGGTTGTAGAACATGGGCGTAGTCTGGCAGAATGGGATTACTGTCCGTTAGACCCTTTTATTTAGAGACGCATTACAACACACACACGGAGGGCGTGGGAAATAAACACAGCGGGCATGAATAAACAATACTTACACCCGGGCCTGAATAGGGGCGATGGGAGTGAAGAGAGAGACCACGTTAGCTGATTATTAATGGGATGCACAGTAAATCAGTGAATATAGCATTAATTTTAATTATCCATAATCGGCCATGCAGTTATTTTATTATTCAGATATTTATAGTTTTGGTAACACTTTATTTTGATGGGCCACAGATGTTCTACTAACTATAAGTAACTTTACTTACATGTCAACTAGCAGTCATTAGAGTATTAGTAGACTGTCTTAATATCTGATAACACTTTATTTTGATGCTCCTAACAGATGTTCTACTAACTATAAGTAACTTTACAACTACATGTCAACTAGCAGTCGTTAGAGTATTAGTAGACTGTCTTAATATCGGATAACACTTTATTTTGATGCTCCCAACAGATGTTCTACTGACTATAAGTAACTTTACAACTACATGTCAACTAGCAGTCATTAGAGTATTAGTAGACTGTCTTAATATCTGATAACACTTTATTTTGATGCTCCCAACAGATCTTCTACTAACTATAAGTAACTTTACAACTACATGTCAACTAGCAGTCATTAGAGTATTAGTAGACTGTCTTAATATCTGATAACACTTTATTTTGATGCTCCCAACAGATGTTCTACTAACTATAAGTAACTTTACAACTACATGTCAACTAGCAGTCATTAGAGTATTAGTAGACTGTCTTAATATGTGATAACACTTTATTTTGATGCTCCCAACAGATGTTCTACTAACTATAAGTAACTTTACAACTACATGTCAACTAGCAGTCATTAGAGTATTAGTAGACTGTCTTAATATCTGATAACACTTTATTTTGATGCTCCCAACAGATGTTCTACTAACTATAAGTAACTTTACAACTACATGTCAACTAGCAGTCATTAGAGTATTAGTAGACTGTCTTAATATCTGATAACACTTTATTTTGATGCTCCCAACAGATGTTCTACTAACTACAAGTAACTTTACAACTACATGTCAACTAGCAGTCATTAGAGTATTAGTAGACTGTCTTAATATCTGATGACACTTTATTTCGATGGGCCACAGATGTTCTACTAACTATAAGTAACTTTACAACTACATGTCAACTAGCAGTCATTAGAGTATTAGTAGACTGTCTTAATATCTGATGACACTTTATTTCGATGGGCCACAGATGTTCTACTAACTATAAGTAACTTTACAACTACATGTCAACTAGCAGTCATTAGAGTATTAGTAGACTGTCTTAATATCTGATGACACTTTATTTCGATGGGCCACAGATGTTCTACTAACTATAAGTAACTTTGCAACTACATGAATATTCTGTTAGCGGGTCATGTACCGACTTCATTCGGGAAACTGCTTTGTGTGTATCGATCCCGGTGGTTAACATTCTCTCTCTGTTTTGCTTCTGTGTTAGAGTTCCAGTGCTGTGTGTGCCGTGAGGTCACTCTCCCTGCCGGGCCGCTGTACCGGGTCGCCGGTTTCTCGCTGTCCCTGCCCTGCATCGTTTCGGGATACGAAGGCCCACGGACGCAGGACTTTGAGTGGTACCTGTACCGGGATGATGCTGAGGGTCGGCAGATCGCTGTGGTGTCCACGCGAGACACTGGGTTTCCGTACGCGCCGTTCCAGCCTCGCGTACAGGGGGGCGAGGTTCGGATCGAGAGGGACTCGGGCGATAAAGCCAGGCTGATAATCCAGAGGCTCCGTCCAGATGATCAGGGCCGTTATGAGTGTTACACGCCCAGCACTGACTCGCGCTTCCTGGGGAACTACAGCTCATCAGTGGTTGTCAAAGGTAAGAACGTGACCTGCCATCACCTAATGCAGTGTTAATTTTGACAGCAAATTTTTATTTAGCATTAGTCATAGTCTTTTGACTAAAATGCCATTTAGTTTTAGTCATATTTTAGTCTCCTAAAATCTAATGAGTTTAGTTAAATTGTAATACATTAATCATTTAAGCATCACACAACCGACTGTCACTTGAACTGACATTTTGACATCATTTTGTTTTTGACATTAAAAATACACTCAATTCACTTTTTTGTTTGTTTTTTAAATATAGTTTTTATAACTTTGTATTTCTGTTTTAGTTAGTAGGCCATATCAGGTTAAGATAAAGCTTCAAATAAGTTTGTTTATTTATTTTTTTTAATTTCAGTTAACATTTATTTAATTCCAAGTAATGAAGTTTTTTTTAATGGTTTTAGTGAGCTATTATAACCCTGATACTTTATTGAATATGTGTCAAATACTGGTCTTTCCTCCTGACTATGAATTAAATGGGAATGAAATTAAATACAGTTTATTGTGTAAGCAAAAATGAATATATAATGCATGACTTTTAATTATAAACAAGCTCGAAATACACCGGGACTCTTATTTTGAAATGTCTGCACCTCTGTTGCAGTTGCAGGAGCTCATTCAAGTTCAGAGATGAGGAGATAAAATATGCTTTGTTACAACCGTCTAAAACACATTACTATATAAACATGGTAAAGTAAACATTGTCATTATTCATCAGCATTAGTTCATAAACAATATCCTGGCATAAATGTGTGTTATTCATTGATTGTGAGCCGCTCTGGAGCGCTGGATTGGGGATGCGTGAGCCGTGTTTTCCAGCGGTTAGATCAGCTCAAATGTGCGCATCTGTTATGGTGCGTTCACATCGGACGCGATTCGCGCGAGGGATTTACATGTTAAGTCAATGCAGAGGCGCGAAATGGCATTCTGCGGCGCGATTGAGGCGACGCTAATTGAGCGTTTTGAACGCGCGAATCGCTCAAGTTGAAAAATCTGAACTTTGGCGGATATTTCGCGCCGCGTTAACCAATCACGAGCTTGCTCTAGTAGTGACGCATTTACAAACGGAGGCAGAAATCCGAACAACAATGGAGGACAAGATAATCGTGGCCGTTTGTGGATGCCCGGAGCTGTATGATACATGATACGTTTTGTCACACATTAATAGTAGTATTTTTTACAAAAAAGACGTCAAGTGACCGAGACGAGCTGGCTCATATAGGCTCATATATAAGCCCCTCCCATGACGCGAATTCGCGTCTGTTGTGTAGTTGTCACACGCGAATTTCACACGCGAATGAAGCGAGTAAACTCAAAATGTTCAAGCGTCCACCTTCGCGCGAATCGCGTCCGGTGTGAACGCCGCATTACACAGGACATCATTTCTGACCGGATCTCTTCCCTAATCGACCCTCTCTAACATTTTCGTCTCGTTTTTACTCGTTGACGAAAATGACAGTTAATTTTCCTCATAGTTTTTGTCATCCAACACTAGTTTTTATTTAGTCATCGTCTCGTTTTCGTCAGTGAAAAAAGGGTGTTGACGAAAATTATGACAAATTATTCATCAACAAAATAAACACTGACCTACTGGCGGATTTAGTTAAATATTTAAAAGCATCACTTCGTTTTTACCATAATTAAAAAAATGTGTAACCTTTGACAGTTACTGTATATTAAAATTAAGTATTTTTAAATATATAAAAAAATATATTTCTTATTTCTGCAGTGATTCCAGATACGCTGCTGATAACACACTCTCGCATCCTGAGTGGCCAGCCTGTTATCGAAGGCACGGAGCTCCAGCTGACATGCGCAGCGTCCATCCAATCGGATCAGCACACTCACGTGTCCGTCACGTTCGGTGTGCGGAGCAGCAGGGGGGCGGAGTCTCTGGGTCACAACCTGAGAGAAATCATCGGCATCGACCGCGAGCTGCGCGTGACTCTGGGCCACAGCGGCGGTTACGGGAAGAGATACAGAGAGGGAGAGATCGCTCTGGAAAAGCGGAAAGGGGACGGAGGCAGGGATCTGTACGTGCTGAAGATGAGCGCTCTGGCCCCGGAGGATTCTGGGTCATATTTCTGCGAGGCCGTGCAGTGGATCAGAGATCCGGATGGCAAATGGGAACGCATCGCGCAGAGGACCATGGAGCTCGGGAATCTCACTGTTCAACCACTTGGTTAGTAACAACCTCTCGTATTTAATCTATTCGTTTATGTAAAACTTATTATCTTAACTTAAGTTACTCTTATGCTCTGAGACCATTTCTGCCTGGATTTGGCCTACCCAAATTGAAAAGCTTCCCATACTAGGGCTGCACGACTATGACACAAATCATAATTGTCGACTATACCCTTGAAATTAGGGGCCAAGCACCGAAGGTGCGAAGGCACATATTGAAACCGTTAGCGTTCCTATTATTCTTCTTCTACTTCTTCTTCCGCTCTTGAGTCTATGGCAGCCCATAGAACTGTTTGCGGGAAAGTTATGAAATTTGGCACACTCATAGAGGACAGTCTGAAGTGTCAACATAGCAAATTTGGAGTCTCTAACTCAATCCGTCTAGCGCCACCACCTGTCCAAAGTTGCACTCATGTTTATGCTAATTGAACCATAAGGGCTAGAAACAAAATTCGCCTATGATGTCATTTTCCGTCATGAAAATTTTCCCGCCATTTAGAATTTTCCGAAAAACCTACTTTTGCGAACTCGTCCTAGACGGTTCATCCGATTTGCACGAAAATTGAACCAGATCATCTTCAGACCATGCTGACAAAAAAACATGGAATTCAAGTTGATTCGTCAAATCGTTTTCAATAAACACACAAGCAAATTTTACGTAACGTTTGCGAAAACACACTTAAGGCTATATCTCCGCAACGCTTTATCGTATTCAAACCAAACTTGGTACAAGTCATCACAAGCATGACCTGAGGCAACATGCAGCGTTTCGGCGCAGCCCCACCTACTGGTCCGGAGATAAGAAAAATGGCTATTTGCTTATAACTTTTGAACCGTTTGTCCAAAAATCATAGAAGTGGTTAGAACTCGTTAGATTCAGGACGGCATGCCGAGTCGTCTGATATCCAATTTTACCATATCGGCCATTTTGACTGTCGGCCATTTTGAATTATGTGCTAAAATGCTGTATTTTATGAACACATGAACGGATTGTTACGAATCTCGGTATGGGTCATCAGCACGATGCCCTGAAGTAGCCTGAGACGTTTCGAAACAGCGCCACCTAGTGGAGGATTTGTTTTTTCAAACGCTTATAACTTTGGGTGGGGTTGACTTATTTTCATGGGACTAACTGTTTTAGTCTCCTGAATCCTTGCCAAGTCCAACGATACCAGACTTGCCAGGTTTCGGCATATGGTTTGTGCAGTGCCGTAATTTAGCGCTTAAAAATTGTTAAACGATATCTTCGAAACCGCTAGTCCGATCGAGACGAAACCAGCGTCAGAAGTTCGGAAACATAGGTTGATAGGAATATGTTAATGCCCAAATGTCAAAATATTGATAGTAAGGGGGTGTAAAATCCAATCAAAGTCAGGTGCCAGTCATTTTTTACATGTTTTTTTCATATAAATGTCTATTACTCCAAAACAAAATGAGATATTTTCACCAAAATTGACACACACATGTATCGGCTCACTCCGATGACACATAAAAAAATGTGTAGGATTGTGCCTCTTGGTGGCGCTATAATAGAACAAAACATGACATTGGCTCTATACAACTCAATGTTTTAACGTTTTTGCTTCAAATGTCTTTCAGTTGGTCTGCTGCTATCTTCCTTGTTTGCTTCTGTTGCGCTTGGCCCCGTTAATGGCTGCTTGCAGCTATATTTGTAGTTGCGATTATTCTATAACATTAAGGCTCAAAAGTCAAATAAACATTGGTTTGGTTTCTTTAAATAAAAAAGGAAAAAATGCACGGTATTATGTTATACTAAAAATAAAAACAATGGGGAAAACTTAAGATAACCTGTAGAAAGAAATTGCATAAAAAACAAAGAGGCGCTTTTTGATTTATTTTGGTTATAAATTAATTTTTGGAAGTGTTTAACTTAGGCCCTCTTTACCCTGCAGACAGTTTGGGCTGTTTCCACGAAAATTAGGGATGCACCGATACCAGTACTCGGGTGTCGGTCCGATACTGTCGCGCACCCGAGCGCTAGTGCGGACGCGGCGAGTATAAACCCAGCTTAACCGCTCGTGAGGCAGATACCGCTCGGTAGTGAGTGCTGAAAGTGAAGGGCTGTTTAGTAGGGATGTGTGCAATGACTAGCCTAACCCCGGTAGTATAACAAGCCTAAGCAAGCTTAATTGCAGGGCTCAACTAGAGATGTTCCGACCCTTTTTCCCTTCCCGATTCCGATACCGAGTACTGGTCCGATACCAGTGTAATTACAAATGTAACTACAGAAATGACAGATGTAATTACATGCAGGTATTTTTTTAAATGTAAGTACAACGTAAAAACATGTATGTACACAATAAGTGCATTGTATCAAATGATTAGTTAAAATGTTAGTACATAGTAGTTAAGGCCACCTAATATAAAGTGGGTCAGAAGCTTCTTTTCATCTCCAAAAAGGGCTGTATGGCTATGATAACGTATACAAATTTAATTCAGTTGTTCTGCTACTGTTGTGTGGTACTGGAATCCACTGAATGTGTTACAGGTTACATTTATGTGAAATGGGCAGCAGTGCCATGTTTGTTCAGGAAAACACCAAGTTTAATGTTAAAATGTCAGCAACAGCATCAATTTGTGTATTTACTTTGTTACAGTCAGAAAGTGAAAAACATCTGATGAAAATAAAACATTGTTAGAAGAACTGTAATGGTATTATTAAGTACTCGTATCAGTACTCGGTATCGGCAAGTACCCAAATGTAAGTACTTGTACTTGGTCTGAAAAAAAGTGGTATCAGTGTATCCCTAACGGAAATACTGGGAAAAATAGTTTTGTTTGTATCATGTTGTATGCACGATTTATTCAAATGGATCGGAATAGAGGAACATTACCTTTTTTATGTAATTTCCGCCTAAATGCAATATCCCTGTGTCATTGAATTCTTTTTTCCAGTGTTTGCTGAGATGTGCTGGAAACAACCCAAACTGCAGGGTGCTAGAGCACACAGGGCCTGAGATACACACTTTCAACAATGAATTTATAACCCAAAAAATCAAAAAGCGCCTATTTTGTTTGTCTGTTTGTTTTAAAACATTTTATGTTTATTATATCACACACAACATGTACTATATGTATCACTTTCAAAAGTGTTTTATGAAATTTCAGGGTTTTCTGTAAAATGACACGTGGATATTGCATTTATACCACTGTATATGGGTATGGGGGGGCTGGAAATTACATAAAAAAAAGTTAATATTCCTCCATTCAGATCCATCTGAATAGATCTTGCATACATGATCCAAACAAAATTTTTTTTATTTTTTTTATACAGTATTTGCTGCCATCTAGTGGAAACAGCCCAAACTGTCTGCAGGGTGCTAGAGCTCACAGGGCTTACACACTTTCAAAACTTTTTTTGGGGGGGGTATTACAGCTCAGACAACATATACTCACATGTTTATCACTTTTAGCAGTGGTTTATGTAAAGGGTTTCTTGTATTTAGAGTTTCGTGTGTGTGTGTGTGTGTGTGTGTGTGTGGGGGGGGGAAGCTTTTCAATCTGGGTTGGCCAAATCCAGGCGGAAATGGTACCAGAGTAATTTAGTGTAAATAAGTGACTTTGTGTAAAACAAATGCCAAAGTGATGCAATCTCCAGAAAGTAGAGACTCTTAAGCTTTCAAATGAACCACATATGAGGTCAGAGCTCCTCCACAGACATTTTACATTTAAAGCATATACTTGATGATGTCATTCCGGACCCTGATCAGGATCTGCAGAGTTTAAGAGGTTAAAGGCCCAAAGAAATGGTACATGTTATTTTTGGCCGTATTTCGCATTGAAACGGGAATCTGAGGAAGGTAGAATCGTAAATTAATTTCATCCTACCAACATGTTCAGGAGCGATTGCACTTTAACAAAACAATTTATGTCTTTTTAAAGTAAACATTGTCTTAAATAAATCTGCCATGCATTGCTTTTATGTTAATGAAACACTCGTTCATATCGATTGAGAGCAGTTTTAGCGTTCACCGGCTGCGTGTGATTGATTTGAGACGTTGCATCTGGCAGATCCGCAGGCTTTGGCACGGGCGTCTGCTCTCGCTCATCTAAAGTTAAAGTGTAAACATCTCATGTACAAGCTGCTTTGGATGTTGCGTACTGTAGCAACTTGATCACTGGAAATCTCCTGGGTTTATTTTCTGAGCTTTGGATGTGTGCAGTGTAAGTGCTGGCTGAAGTGATATTGTCTCTTATAAACAACCCTTGATATCATTGGCCAGTTTTAATGCATGTTGTTTTGTGTGCTTGTACTCAATGGGCTTAAAATGTGCTTGATTTATGATTTCACTTTCTTAATTTTAGTGAGTGTGTAGTGTCGCTGTTTGTAGGCCTGTCGCAATAATCAATATATCGATATATCGCACAATATATGTACATGACCTCAATCATTTTTTGTGATGCAATATATCGCCCATTATGTTTACATGATAATGAATGTCACCAACATTTTACTCGATTGTGTTGTCATCATGACGGAGGCGGAAGTGGTTCTCGGGCAGTTCCTTCATACACAGAGCGGTTATCGCGGTATAAATCCAGAAATCACAATATATGATTTTTTAACTATTTATTTGTATGATACAGCTGCAAATAAGTATTTGAACACCTGAGAAAATCAGTGTTAATATTTGGTACAGTAGCCTTTGTTTGCAGTTACAGAGGTCAAAGGTTTCCTGTAGTTTTTCAGCAGGTTTGCACTGCAGGAGGGATTCTGGCCCACTCCTCCACACAGATCTTCTCTAGATCAGTCAGGTTTCTGGCCTGTCGCTGAGAAACACGGAGTTTGAGCTCCTCCAAAGATTCTCTATTGGGTTTAGGTCTGGAGACTGGCTAGGCCACGCCAGAACCTTGATATGCTTCTTACAGAGCCACTCCTTGGTTATCCTGGCTGTGTGCTTCGGGTCATTGTCATGTTGGAAGACCCAGCCTCGACCCATCTTCAATGCTCTAACTGAGGGAAGGAGGTTGTTCCCCAAAATCTCGTGGCCCCGGTCATCCTCTCCTTAATACAGTGCAGTCGCCCTGTCCCATGTGCAGAAAAACACCCCCAAAGCATGATGCTACCCCCCCATGCTTCACAGTAGGGATGCTGTTCTTGAGATGGTACTCATCATTCTTCTTCCTCCAAACACGTTTAGTGGAATTATGACCAAAAAGTTCTATTTTGGTCTCATCTGACCACATGACTTTCTCCCATGACTCCTCTGGATCATCCAAATGGTCATTGGCAAACTTAAGACGGACCTTGACATGTGCTGGTTTAAGCAGGGGAACCTTCCGTGCCATGCATGATTTCAAACCATGATGTCTTAGTGTATTACCAACAGTAACCTTGGAAACGGTGGAGAGCACTAATTGCTAATGGGGGTGTTTTTAGAGCACCCCTGTTTCACAGGTAACAGTCTGTCTTCAGAACACCCCCCTTGTTTTCACTTCTTTTGGATTAGCCCAACCCACTGGTGAAGAGAAGTCTCTCGCTGGTCCTTTGTTTTCCATTCCCTGCTGGCTCAAACGCACACCCATAGCAGTGAACTTGAGTAACGCCCATCAACATACACATGAGGGGAAGCGTCACAACACCACGCTTCAGTTGTGCTGCAAAAGTGGATCTGTACTGTCGGTTTTGCCGCATTCATTTCATCAGGTGGAGAGCACTCATTGCTAATGGGGGTGTTTTCAGAGCAGCCCTGTTTCACAGGTAACAGTGTCTTCAGAACCCGCTGGAGAAGAGAGACAGATTGAAGAAGGCTAGTTTGCTGTATATTATTTATTTAATTGTGAGCGTTTTTTCTGCTCTTGATCTGGCTTGTTTAATAAATATTACTTTTTTTATTAAAGTGGACGTGCCTTTTGTGTTTAAGAGTAAAAGCTTTAAGTTAATAGTCTATTCGTGTCTCAGCCGAAGCTGAGCTTCTGTGTTCGAGCTGCACAGAGCGGCTGAAATGATAGTGTCTGTCAGTTTTAATACATATGACAAAAACAATTGTCTAAATTATGTTGCATATTCCTCAAAAAATCATAGGCTATGATGGAGCACGTGATGCTGTCAGAGCCGACAGACTCGTGTGTCAGACTCATTTCAGTGCAAAATAATCAGCTCAAAAACTATTTAATATACTGCAAATAGCCTACTAGTTTATGTTTATTTATAATTCATTTAGGCAAACAACAAGGCTACCAAGTACTGCGCACAGTGTGCAGCTAATTCATTTAACGTTTTTTTTCCTAACGTCATTTTTAGTCAAATTTCAGGACCGCAGTCGACCAAGATTTTCTTTGGTTGATTACAGCCCTACTTTTTAATAATAATTTTATATAATTTTTTACTGTGGCTCTTTTGGAAAAATGCATTTACCAAAAATGGAAAAAAAAGGCTCTTGGTCAAACAAGTTCCCAACCCTTTTCAGGGACACAGACGGAAATGAAAAGACTACAGTCAAAGTTCATCTTTAGGGGGGTATTGTCAAATAATCTACTGCCCACTGACATGGTTTTGAAAGCTTTTTATTATACATTTTTTTGGCCTTCAAACTTATTAAAAATGCACATATGTAGATCAGAGAAATCAAAATTTTCTCGGGGGAGCATTCCCACCAAACCCCCCTAACTACCTCAAATTTTGGACCTCACTGATTTTAAAAAACCCTGCCTATGGCCCTAAGTGAACGGTAAAGTTCTCTTTGTTTGAATAACTACTCAACCCTACCTTACACATTAATACTGGAAAAAGAACCCCTTTGGTGTCAAAACACATTAAGTCGGTTGGTGGTCCAGTGGGTTAAACCATGGAACTGATATGCAGAAGGTTGCTGGTTTGATCCCAGCGGTCTCCACCAGTGTGTCCTTGAGCCAAGGCCCTTTACTCCATGTTGCTCCAGGGGGATTGTCCCTGTAATAAGGGCACTGTAAGTCGCTTTGGATAAAAGCGTCTGCCAAATGCATAAATGTAAATGTAAGTCTTTTTCCTGTCTGATTTTGAATGACCATTCACCGTAAATAAGGGCTCCCCCTCCCTACAAAACCCAATTTAACCGCTGCACGTGAGACTGATCGGCCGATCATGCAGAAAATCGGCCAATTCCAATCCCTGGCCGATCAATCGGTACATCTCTACTTTAAACTAAATGATGGTGTAACATCAATGTTTATTGACCTTTAGAAAGAAGTGGTGATTTAGTAGGGCTGGGTATTTCAGTTTGGAACTGAATCGCAAGCTTGTGAATCTTTTTATACTTTATTATTTCCTGTTTCCTGCAGTGGACACACTGAGTGTGCGCTCATCTCCAGACGGGGGCGTCTCCCTGCGGCCCGGCGCTCCTCTCAGCCTCAGCTGTCAGGTGTCCGGTGTGGGCGCGTGGAACCGCTCAGCGCTGCTCGTCCAGTGGATGCGGCGCGGGCCGACGGGTGGTGTGGAGGTGGAGGTGGCGCGCTTGGGCACCGACGGCGTGGTGACCTGGGGCGATGATGTCAGCAGAGCGGGAGGCGGCAGTATGGAGAAGGAGGCGGATGGGAGGTTCTCTCTGCGCCTGTTCTCCGTTCACCCCGCAGACGCCGGACTGTACCGCTGCACCGTCAGCGTCTACGCCGGACGACAAACGCCAGGACCGTCGAGTCCCGCCACGATAACTCAGAGATCGGACTGGGTCACTGTTAGCCTGAAGACAGAAGGTGTGTATTTATATGTGTGTTATGTTTTAAGTTTAAAAAAAGTTTAAGTCTGTGTTGAAACGCTGCTGTCAATTAACAATCGTGGGAGGGGCATCCGACCGTCAGACGGCTCGATTTGAGACAGGGGAAAACATACAAGGAGATAAAAAAAAAAAACACTGGATGAATTTTTATCATTATAGGATGGTTGTGTACAGGCACTGCCAACACACATTTCCATACAATCAACTTGTAAAAGTGCATGTACCATTATATGACCCCTTTAAATGTCACCCTAGTCTTGTCTGAATTTGTTTGTTCGCTTCACGTTATTATTTCCCAGATGTAGTTTTGGTATTGAGGTCTAAGTCCACTTGCCTTGCGTTCGTAGTTTTGAAGTCTTTCCCCCATTACAGCAACTTTCTTCTGGCATGGTCTGCAGACAGGGTGACCATCTTCGATTAAGTTTCCCTCAGGACTTTTGTAAAAGCCAAAATATGACCACACCTCGGATTTGGTCCTTTTAGAGCAGGGGTGTCCAAAGTCCGGCCCGTTGGCTAAATGCGGCCCGGGGATGAATTTCAAACGGCCCGCAGCTTGTCTATTAAAATATATTAAATGTGGCCCGCCACGGATCATTTACAAATCCTGCAGTTTCACAATGTCAACGCAAGGTGGCAGTACTAGACTTTAGGCCAGGGAAACAGCGCCCAAAGTGGAACGAAACAGCGCTTCTTGTGCTTTGCGCAACTCGCGAGCTCTGACTCTGAACACATGTGTTTACCTGCTGAGTGTCTCAAATCTCTCGATCACTAGCCCTCTAAACAGCCCGTGAGAAGTGTTCTAGTTCGACGCAGAGGTCTCCGAGCTGCGAATCTCTCTGTGATTTGATTTAATTTAAATCCAGTTAAACAGCACTGACTTAATCAACAACACTAACGTGCAAATCAGCCGATTCACTTAAAATACTTTTCAAACAATTCACCAACATTTATCATTGATTTACTGTGGTAATACTAACTGTAACGTGGTAATTTGTCAGAAATGTAGGTTAATATCTCATTTTATTTAATTTGTAATATAGACATGTATTAAATGAGTAACAAAGGCCAAATTGCAGACTATTTTTGTCTTAAACTTGCAGTTTTGTGTATTTGTATATATGTTTATAGACTAAATACCTTAAAGACATTCTAGATATAGAATTTTTTTTTTTGCTTTTTGCCTTGTGTGCACTGCAAAACATACATTTAGTATTTTTGTCTTGTTTCTAGTATAAATATATCTAAACATTCTTAAATCAAGATGAATTTAATAGTTAAATGACATGACATTATATATTTTTTCTTATTTTCTGGAAAATAAAATGAAATTGAAGTGAGTTTTTGGTTAAAACAAGCAAATATATCTGCCAATGGGGTGAGAAAAATAATATTTCTGTTTGGAATCTTGTTTTTGTCCCAAACAAACAAAATGCTTGATTTAATAAATAAGTCTTTATGCATCTTGCTGGGAGTTTATTAATGCAGTGTTTGTGTGCCCGTTCAGATGTGCGTGTGTCCGCCAGCATTGATTTACCCCGGCGTCCGCTCCTGAGGCGTGGCAGTACGGTCACCCTGCTCTGCAGCGTCTCTGTGGAAACCACGGCCGCTTCACAAGTGGAGGTGCAGTGGCTCCAGAAGCCGGAGGAACCGGCGAGGAAAGACGTCACGTTTTCTGAGGAGAGCAAAGGTCGCCTCATCGCAGTCCTGACCCATGACGGGCTCGCACGCATCTACAGCAACAGCAGCGACCTGAGCGTCGACCGCGTGTCCGCCGCTCGCTACCGGTTAAGGATCTTCTCGGCCGGCGACGAGGATCAGGGACACTATCAGTGTCAGGTGGAGGTTTGGGCGCAGGATCCGCGCGGCGAATGGTACAATACAGGTGCGAGAGCAGAGTCCGTGACCACACACCTGTACCTGTACGCACGCGGTGAGTTCCAGCTCAGATCGGTTTCTACACAAGAATAACATGACATGATTTCTGTGATGATGAAATTGCAGAATCCATTCATAAAAATGGAATTTACTGTTTAAAGTTTGTACAAATAAATCAAAAGTAGTTCCGAACACTTAAAGAGACATTTCTGTATATATCCACACCGATCAGACTTAACATTATGACCACTGACAGGTGAAGTGAATAGCACTGATGATCTCTTCATCTCCTGTTAGTGGGTGGGGTATATTAGGCGGCAAGTGAACATTTTGTCCTCAAAGTTGTGTTAGAAGCAGGAGAAACGAGCAAGTGTAACTGTCCGTTCACTCCGGACGCAAATAATTCACGCGGAGTTGGACGCTTGAACATTTTGAGTTTACTCGCGTCATTCTCACGTGATATTCACTTGAATTCGCGTCATGGGAGGGGCTTCCGGCTCGTCTCGTTGAGAAATGGCTGACATGGGCTGTGTTTACACGTCTTTTTTGTTTAAATTCTACTGTTAATGTGTGACAAAAAGTAGTTTTAAGACTTTTTCAGGTGATAATGTAGTTGTTTAAAGCTCAAATCTGTGGTTTATAAAGAGAGCTCCTCTCTGAACATGTGATCTGGTGTGTGTGGAGTTGAACATGTGATCTGGTGTGTGTGGAGTTGAACATGTGATCTGGTGTGTGTGGAGTTGTGAGCTCCAGTGGATCAGGGGTGCTCAGCGCTCATTAACCCCGGCGAGAGCAGCCTTTCCTCGGCCAGTCCTTCAGCCGCTGGCTCTGATGTCTCTGTGGCGTCTCCAGCTATAATTCGTCTTGTGTAGATCTAACGGCCCATCTTTGCTCTCATGGATCTATAATTTGTTCCCTGGCGAATCGTTTAGGCTGAGGGCAAAGTGAAGTTTCATTACTTTTTTATTTTTAGGCTATTTAACTTTACGTTAGCGTTGTAGCCGACTAGCGCTGACTTTGAATGTTTGACTGAATTGTTTGCTTTATTTCATGTATAGCTTATTATACCTTTTACTTCTACTTTTGTATTATTGATCAAACATAAACTTGCATTTAACAAAAAGAGACTGGGTTGTGTTTCATGTCATTTAATGTTATCACAGTGATAATCATATTGTCTGAACCAGATATTAATATACAGATTTTCTCCTCATTGTTGTCACTACTAGAGCAGCTCCTGATTGGTTAACGCGGCACGAATATCCGCCAAAGTTCAGATTTTTCAACTCGGGCGATTCACGCGTCAAGCGCTCAATTCACTCAATCCGCACCGTGTCATTCGCGCCGCAGAATGTCTATTCGCGTCTTTGCATTGACCTAACATGTAAATCACTCGCTCGAATTATGTGATTCCGGTGTGAACGCACCATAGAATTTGAGCGAGTTTGACAAGGGCCAGATTGTGACGGCTAGACGACTGGGTCAGAGCATCTCCAGAACTGCAGCTCTTGTGGGGTGTTCCCGGTCTGCAGTGGTCAGTCTCTATCAAAAGTGCTCCAAGGAAGGACCAGTGGAGAACCGGCCACAGCGTCATGGGCGGCCGAGGCTCATTGATGCCCGTGGGGAGCGAAGGCTGGCCCGTGTGGTCCGATCAAACAGACGAGCTACTGGAGCTCAAACTGCTCCAGAAGTTAATGCTGGTTCTGATAGAAAGGGCTCAGAATACACAGAGCATCTCACCAGTCAGGGTGCCCATGCTGACCCCTGTCCACCGCCCAAAGCACCAACAGTGGCACGTGAGCACATCTTGATCCCAGATACCACAGCACACCTTCAGGGGTCTAGTGGAGTCCATGCCTCGATGAAACACAATATTAGGTCGTAAATGTTATGCGTGATCGGTATATATTAATAAATAAATAAAATATTAGCATAAATTCATGTTCACCAAAGACAGCACTGGTGTTACCCAGGATCTGGTGTTGATCTAAAAGGCTCCTTGTTGACGTTTGCTGTGTTTTCTCCTCAGTTGCTGACCTGCTGCTCATCCCGCTGGTGGTCGGCGTGTCGTCTTCGCTGTTCGTGGGCGTGTTGATTATTGCGACGGTGACTTGCTGCTTCATGAAGAGACTGGCTAAGCAGCGCTCTCGCATCAGGAAGTAGGAAGTATGACAGAGACGTTCATGGAAAAACCCTGAGAACATTGGGTTTCATTTTGGCAGACGTGATGTGCACTCACAATTGGAAAGGGAAAATGTGCTGGATGGTCACGTTACATTAATCCATACGTGGAAGGGAACAGTTGCACACACACAAACGCATGAACATTGTGATCTGAATGAAAGGACGCCACACGGCGGATCTAAACCACTCCCTCGGTCTAAACTAGAAGCTAAATGCAGTTGTGTTTTGGAGAACTAGCAGAAGCACTAATAATAACCCCACTGAAATCACTCGCTGTTGGACACTGATGTGTGCTCATAACTCGGTGTTAGCTGTTAGTGTAAAATACTCTTATGGCATGCCATAGTTTTTCACCTTTTGTATTCAAAAAGTGTGTGAAATGCATTGAATATACGGCGTCCAGTCACATGGGAGTGAATTTCCTCCCTCGTGCACGTTTGTTTCACAGTGACGTGTGTTTATAGGTAGTTTATTCTTCTGTTCTACATTGTGAACGGTCAGTTTTACAAAATTAAGAAATGTCCGGGTCATATTTTAACTAAAAAATCATATTTTTTTTTACAATTTCCTTAATATTTCATGGAAATTATAAAAATATAAAACAACAAATTTACAACATAAATGCCAAATTTCTCGTTTTCATTTCTGCTCTGGACATTTTGATTTATTATTTTAATTATTATTATTAATTTGATATTTTTTCCCCCATACATTTAGTACAACGATTGTGGTGATTGTTGTACTAAATACTAAACAAACCCCCCCCCCCCCCCCCCCCCCCCCCCCCACAGTTTTCATAATATTTTAATGGAAATTAAACAAATATAAAACAAAAATGTACAACCTATATGCCAAATTTCTCGTTTTCATTTCTTGGCTGGACATTATTTTTTATTGACATTTTTTTATTTTTTTATGATTATAATTTTTGTGTTTTTTCCCCCATAAATTTAGTACAACAATTGTGGTGATTGTTGTACTAAAAACAAAAAAAAATCCTATGGCCGAAAACATTTATTTATTTATTTTTTCCTCCCACAGTTTGCATAATATTTTAATGGAAATTAAACGCATATAAAACAAAAAATGTACACAAATTTACAACCTATATGCCAAATTTCTCTTTTTCATTTCTGGTCTAGACAATGTGATCCTTTTTTAATTTTATTATATATTTTTTTTAATAGATACAATTGTGATTGTACTGAAAACCTATAATTGTATTTAAGAAAATATAAAAATATTATTTTGAAATCTAAAAAATAGCAGTAATAAATTGTGGGTGAAAAAAGTGTTTACATAATCTTAATAACGTGCAGGAAAATCTTTAAAAAATATATATTTTTTGGGTGAAATATGAAATACGCCCCAGACATTTCTTGCCATGTTTGTGAAAATCACCTGAATACGAGTAATATGTGTGTAACACGGGCCGAATAAGCTACGAGGAGTCCACATTAGCCGTTTACAATGGTACCTAAAAAAATAATCAAATAAAACCAAACCACTTTACCTTAAGACGCTGAACTGAGAGGAGAGGGGCGGCTCGTGACGGCTCTCGTCATGATGATAAATGAGCTCGGGCTTTGAGCCGAGAGGCTACTTGAAATGCCGTTCAGGCTGTTTAGTAGTAACATCTGCCAGGATTTCTGCTCTTACAGGACCAAAGTGAGACATGGACCAAATCTTGTATATCTACAAATCATCCTAATGTTAAACCTCGGTTCGGCGTTACTATAATTGTACTGTTTTGTGCATCTGGCTCATTCTGCAAAACAGGTGTCCATCTTTAATGACTTCAGCAATGAAATAAAGTCTTGAAGTTGTGTTTCCGGGATTGAAATATTGTGTTGTTCCGTAAGTGAACTTTAAAGGGTCCTAACACACACAGTTTCTGCCAGTCTGGTGTAAATCTGGAGTATCTCTAGAGTAGTGTTGATCCTTCATATCTCCCAAGAGTCTTTATCATATTTATAAAAGACAGATAAACTGATTCTGTTTATCTGCGCGTAGAGTATAAACACCTCCAGAGAGAGAGAGAGAGGAGAGAGACAGAGACAGAGACGAGGAAAACAAGCATGCAAGTGGAAATTCGCAGCCGGGAAAATGATCAAGCTCAGCCAGCGAAGCGCAGATCGCTTTGTATATGAAGGGCTATGCTGAACCCAGCGGCCAGCGCATCCTGTGTGAAAGCCCCATAAGGCCTTAAAACTGTCCTAAATCAGAGCAGAAAGTCTTAAAGGTTAGTTCACTTTTAAATAAACTTTTGCTGATAATTGACTCACCCCCATCTCATCCAAGATGTTCATGTCTTTCTTTCTGCAGTCGAAAATAAATTAAAGGGGTGGTAAAACACACTCTTTCGAAGGCTTGATTGTGTTTGTGGGGGGCACTGTAACATGTGTTCATGCTTCGTTTTTAAAAAATTTCATTATTTTTCATATATTTGACCTTTATTCTACACTGCTCTGTCCCTCCTTGTAAAAACGGTCTGATGGTTTCCGGGTTGTGTGAAGCCGGTCCCTTAAAAATACGCAATGGGCTCTGATTGGTTAGCTGGCCCAGTTGTTGTGATTGGCTAACCGCCTAGTGCACGTTTGTCGGAAACGTCCCGCCCCTTCCCTTTACCGGTAGACTGTGCTTTGGTCAGTATTAGAAACAATGGCGTCAATAAAACCATACCAAGAGCCCGAATCAGACCCAGACAATTTTAGTGAAGATGATCGAGCAGAACCTGTTCAGTCCTCAAGAGTAAAGACTGCAGATCTGTAGTGATCGCTACTGAATGGCACTGTTACTTTTGTATTTTTAGAACGATTATAGCCAAATATCTGTTGCAAGAACGAACACTAAACATTGGCTTTACTATAGTATCCAAATCACACACAGAACCATGTTTAGCAGGCCTGTAGATAAACAATACATAAAAGCTCTCATCAAAGAATAATTTACACTAATGCCAAGTTCACTGTTGAGATTTAAAACAGTTTGTAATGTTGGGTGTCTGTCGGATAACGTTAAGTATGAATGAGCATTTAACAAACTGGTTTGCAGAGCCAAATGAGCGTTGTCATGTTTACTTCCTTGCTACAACGTACAATTAACAATACAAGCTATTACAGGAAAACACATCGACGAAAAATAAATCACACTTACAGGTTGTGGCCCGTAAACAGCTTCTGTTTATAAATCCATCTTTCAGGACAAGCCGTTGTGCGAATCCTGCATTGAACTTGTGAAGATTGTGGAAGCTTTCCTCTGTGAGATGTGCAGCGGGAGCCGCGCGCGCCCGTTGCGCATTCACACTGTTTGTCTCGCGCAGCTGAACCGCGGCTCGTGTGTTGCAAATACAGACGAATATTGTCCATTATGTCACATTTTCCGGTCTTCTCCTCTGACCCCTGTCTGTCTCGTGCTTTCATTTATGATGGGCTGCATATATCTGCTGCAAATGCGACGTGTTCCCCTCTGTCTCATACAACATGTAATATGCATGTGTGTATGTTAAACACACTGCAACGCACCCCCGTCCCTAGGAAGGCTGAACAAAGTGGACCTGCAATCCGGATGAAAATAACAGCGTTTCGTCGGCATTGGCAACAACACTCCAGTCTACTAACTATACCACAACAACTCTTCCCCGCGGCGATACAAAATGGCCACGCCCCGCCTTATTTCATATTCTCGGAGGAGGGGTTTATGTAAATATTGGGGCTGGTGATGTCAGAGACCCTGGAGGAATGTCTGTAGTCCCTACTGGCCGTTTGCTGTAGTCCTTAGAAATGGATTTCTTTAAAAGCAATTATTTCCCTTTGCTTTAAACTTTGAACGTTGTAACTTTGCAGATGTTGTTTATGCTCAAACAGCGACACTACACACTAGCTAAAGTTAGAAAAGTGAAATCGTGGTTTACCACCCCTTTAAGTTTTGGATGAAAACAGTCCAGGGTTTTTCTCCATATAATGGATTTCAATGAGCTCTGAACGGTTCAAGGTCCAAATGACAGTTTCAGTGCAGCTTTAAATGACACCAGGCGATGAATAAGGGTCTTATCTAGCCAAACGATCAGTTTCTGCGAGAAACCCAGCAGTATTTATGCTATTATTTTACCTCTTATCAGACGAACGTGATCATCTCTGAGCTCCGCCATAACTTCCGCTAGGTGAGGTCAAAATCCGTACATGCACTAATCAGGCATCTACGTATACATCTATGGCCACGCTCGTATTTTGACCTCACTTCGCTTCCACTTTGTTATAACTCCACTAACAGTTGAGCGTGGAATATTTAGTATAATATTTGTACTTATTGCACAGGTGTCCACGATCACGGCCCCACGCTTGAGCTCCTGAGAGCGGCCCATTCTCTCACTAATGTGTGTAGAAGCGTCTGCAGGCCTAGTGCTTGATTTATACACCGGTGGCCATGAAGGGATTGAACACCTGAACTCTAAAGTGATTTGGAGGGGCGGCACAATACTTTTGGCAATATAGTGTAGGCCTATCTGTTGGGAGATGTATTTTCAAACATTTACATTTAGAGGACATTGATTGTGTTGTGTTCCCTTCAATTTTCGTTACTTGGTCATAAATTGAAATCATGAAATCTGCAGAAACCCTGTCAGGATTTTTTTTAATACAATCTAAAATAGTCAAACCTGTGACTGTAATCCATTTTAATATAGTAAATGATGTTTTTGGAAATATGACCCACTTGCACTGTTTTAAAGACCTCACCATTTATACTTGATTAAAAAAATCACTGTTTCATAGAATGGCCCATTTGTTTTACTAGTGCTGACCGTTTTGTTTGTCTTTTGAAGGAATGGATGATGGGAGGACTGATATTACTGATGCACATTCTCTCCATGCATTCACCGAAATATGGGTGTGTAAACCTGCGGACGGGAGGTTAGAGAGATGACAAGAGATGTGTGTTGTTTTTGAGTCACAGAATCATTCGCTGTTATGACTGGTTCCTGCAGTTGGTCTCTCTGGGATTGTACTAATGTGAAAGCCACATTAACATCAGGGATTCTGTGTTTCTGCTTCTGATTTATCCTCTTATGTCATGTGACTGAACGCTGAATGGCGGTCAACAATATTCTCTGGGATATTAATCCTCATGTCATGCTGACTTGATGCATTTGTCCTGTTTTGAGCCATCTTGTTTCCTTTCCTCAGTTGTGCTGCTTCATGATTTCATTTATTTTGAATATGTAATATAATTCGGTAAGATTTTTTAATGTTTTTAGAAGTCTCTTCTGCTCACCAAGGCTGCATTTATGTTATTAAAAATACAACAACAAAAAAAGTAATATTGTGAAATATTATTAAAATGTAAAATAACTGTTTTCTATTTGAATATACACTCACCTAAAGGATTATTAGGAGCAGCACTAATACTGTGTTTGACCCCCTTTGGCCTTCAGAACTGCCTTAATTCTACGTGGCATTGATTCAACAAGGAGCTGAAAGCATTCTTTAGAAATGTTGGCCCATATTGATAGGATAGCATCTTGCAGTTGATGGAGATTTGTGGGATGCACATCCAGGGCACGAAGCTCCCGTTCCACCACATCCCAAAGATGCTCTATTGGGTTGAGATCTGGGGACTGTGGGGGCCATTTTAGTCCAGTGAACTCATTGTCATGTTCAAGAAACCAATTTGAAATGATTGGAGCTTTGTGACATGGGGCATTATCCTGCTGGAAGTAGCCATCAGAGGATGGGCACATGCTGGTCATAAAGGGATGGACATGGTCAGAAACAATGCTCAGGTAGGCCGTGGCGTTTAAACCATGCCCAATTGGCACTAAGGGGCCAAAGTGTGAAAACATCCCCCACACCATTACACCACCACCACCAGCCTGCACAGTGGTAACAAGGCATGATGGATCCATGTTCTCATTCTGTTTACGCCAAATTCTGACTCTACCATCTGAATGACTCAACAGAAATCCAGACTCATCAGACCAGGCAACATTTTTCCAGTCTTCAACCGTCCAATTTTGGTGAGCTGGTGCAAATTGTAGCCTCTTTTTCCTATTTGTAGTGGAGATGAGTGGTACCCGGTGGGGTCTTCTGCTGTTGTAGCCCATCCGCCTCAAGGTTGTGTGTGTTGTGGCTTCACAAATGCTTTGCTGCATACCTCGGTTGAAACGAGTGCTTATTTCAGTCAAAGTTGCTCTTCTATCAGCTTGAATCAGTCGGCCCATTCTCCTCTGACCTCTAGCATCAACAAGGCATTTTGGCCCACAGGACTGCCCCATACTGGATTTTTCCCCTTTTCACACCATTCTTTGTAAACCCTAGAAATGGTTGTGCGTGAAAATCCCAGTAACTGAGCAGATTGTGAAATACTCAGACCGGCCCGTCTGGCACCAACAACCATGCCACGCTCAAAATTGCTCAAATCCCCTTTCTTTCCCATTCCGACATTCAGTTTGGAGTTCAGGAGATTGTCTTGACCAGGACCACACCCCTAAATGCATTGAAGCAACTGCCATGTGATTGGTTGATTAGATAATTGCATTAATGAGAAATTGAACAGGTGTTCCTAATAATCCTTTAGGTGAGTGTGTAGTCAAATATAATTTATTCCTGTGGATTTTCAGCATCATTACTCCAGTCTTCAGTGTCACATGATCCTTCAGAAATCATTCTAATATGAGGATTTGATGCTCAAGACACATTTATGATTATTATCAATGGTGAAAACGGTTGTGTAAAACATTTTTTTAGGATTCTTTGATGAATATGAAGTTCAAAAGAACAGTGTTTATCTGAAATGGCTTCAAAAGTTTTGGGTCAGTAAGAATTTAGAGAAATTTGGGAGAGAACTGAAAGAAATTAATTCAGAAAGGATGCATTAAAAGTGACATTTTATAATGATATTGAAATATTTATAATATTTAAATGAAATGCTCTTTATATTCATCAAACACATCTGTTTTCATCACTGATAATAATCATAAATGTGTGTTGAGCATCAGATCCTCATATGAGAGTGATCAGTGAAGGGTCATGTGACACTGAAGACTGGAGTAATGATGATGATCACAGGAATAAATGACACTTTACTGGATATTCACATAGAGAACAGCTGATCTACACTGGAATAATATTTCATATTTATTTACCATATTTCTGTATTTTTAATCAAATAAATGCTGCCTTGGTGAGCAGAAGAGACTTCTTCTAAAACATTAAAAATCTTTAAAAACCTGTACAGACCAAGACGACGACAAAACTACACTCGGATCGTTGTAGGATGGGATTGAATGTTTTTAGTTGGATACTATCATGCCGAAACATTCGTTGTCTTACCTTTTTATGTGCATTACATCATAATGCAGTGCTCATGTTTCGGTTTCGATGCTGTAACACTGTGTTTTGTGAGATTTTGTAGTTGGTGGTCTCGTTGTCTACTTCTGTTTTTGTGTTGATGGCCAATAAAACATGCCCTTGTTTGGCACACGGTAATGAACTGGTGAGAAAGTTGAGTGTATTCTTGTTTTCCGTGCGTTTTGTACTCTTAAATTTGCATAGTCAGGGTTTCCGCAGATCTTAAAGGGATAGTTCACCCAAAAATGAAAATTAGCCCATAATTTAGTATATGACGTTCTTCTTTCAGACAAATAAAATCTGAGTTATATTAAAAAAGTCCAGGCTAATCCAAGCATTAGAATTGGATTCATGGTTGCTCTGTTTTTGAAGTCCATAAAAAGTGCATCTGTCCGTCATATAACTGCTCCACGCGGCTCTGGGGTGATAATAAAGGCCTTCGAAGCGAATCGATGCGTTTGTGTAAGAAAAATATCCATATTTAAAACTTTATCAAGTAAACTTTCGACGACCGCCTTCCGCGTTCAATTTATGAAAAAAGAAAAACGCGAGCAGGTCCGCTCGTCATGACGTCACGTACGCATCTTGAGTTTCACTTTCAACATTCAACAGTTTTCCACGGAAGGCGGTCGGTCGAAAGTTGACTTGATAAAGTTTTAAATCTTCTATCTAAAGATTACTTGCATTGGGATTAAGTTTTTATGAACCCATTGGCAGATATGTTCTTGATTTAATCATAAATTCACTTTTACAACATTTCTCATCTCAAACTTTAAGCTATTTTTTTGTAAAAATGAATGGTAACACTTTACAATAAGGTTTCATTAGTTAACATGAACTAATAATGAACTGCACTTATAAAGCATTTATTTATCTTTGTTAATGTTAATTTCAACATTTACTAATGCATTATTAAAATCTTGTTAACATTAGTTAATGCTCTGTGAACTAACATGAACAGCTGGATTTATATCAACTAAAAGATTAACTAATGCTGAACAGAGGTGTTGTTCATGGTTAGTTAACAAATGTTAACTGATACAACCTTATTGTAAAGTGTTACCAAATTAATTAAAAAGTTATGGAGATCTGTTGGAAAAGCTGATGTTGTTCCCTTCAGTTTATTCCTTAAATGTTCTTTAATTGGTCTTAAAAAGGACTTAAATTGACCTTCATAACCTGCAGAAACCCTGATAGTCTTCAGCAACTGCTAAAGTTAAACACTTGCACTTTTTTTAAATGAGCTTCTGAAAATGTCACGTCTCAAAAAAATCAACATTTCTGAGGAACAAAGCTCTTCTTCCGCACGCACTTCCTTTAAAATACATTTCCAAAAAAAGAGATATCTTGTTCCTCCTCTCTCTCTCTTTCTGCATTACTGTAGTTCACTCTTAAGCTTCTCTGTATCACACGTTTATTCTCTTGTGTGATCATTTCTCTGATGTTCCTCATTTGTCAGTTGCTTTTATAAAAGCTTCCGCTAAAACCCTTTACACTGTTGTGCTGGGTTAGACTGAATTAGGAGCTCATTTGGTTCCCCAAAAGCCATTCCCAAATCTAAAATCGTTCCCGTTGGTGGTTCTTCCAGGAACTGTGATAAGGTTCCTCTGCTGCGAAAGCCCCTATTGTTAGTTAATGCATTAAATAATGGACCAACTAATTGTTAAAGTAACCAATGCGGGGCTTGACGCATACTTTTTTCCCAAGGTGCACCTGTGCACTCAAGTTAAAAAATGTAGGAGTGCATTTAGAAAATTTAGGGGCACAACTAACTATTTCTGCATGAATACATACAGTGGGGCAAAAAAGTATTTAGTCAGCCACCAATTGTGCAAGTTCTCCCACTTAAAAAGATGAGCGAGGCCTGTAATTTTCATCATAGGTACACTTCAACTATGAGAGACAGAATGAGAAAAAAAATCCAGAAAATCACATTGTCTGATTTTTAAAGAATTGATTTGCAAATTATGGTGGAAAATAAGTATTAGGTCAATAACAAAAGTTAATCTCAATACTTTGTTATATACCCTTTGTTGGCAATGACAGGGGTCAAACGTTTTCTGTAAGTCTCCACAAGGTTTTTACTCACTATTCCTCCATCCAGATCTCCTCTCCTCGGCTGTCGCTGGGCAACACAGATTTTCTATGGGGTTGAGATCTGGAGACTGGCTAGGCCACTCCAGAACCTTGAAATGCTTCTTACGAACCCACTCCTTCGTTGCCCGGGCGGTGTGTTTGGGATCATAGTCATGCTGAAAGACCCAGCCACGTTTCATCTTCAATGCTCTTACTGATGGAAGGAGGTTTTTACTCAAAATCTCACGATGCATGGCCCCATTCATTATTTCCATATCAGTCGTCCTGGTCCCTTCGGAGAAAAACAGCCCCAAAGCATGATGCCCATTTTTGTTCACCGTTCTTGTGATCATTTTGAACCCCGCGGGGTGGAGCCCCAGATCAAGGGAGAATATCAGTGGTCTTGTATGTCTTCCATTTTCTAATAATTGCTCCCACAGTTGATTTCTTCACACCAAGCTGCTTACCTATTGCAGATTCAGTCTTCCCAGCCTGGTGCAGGTCTACGATTTTGTTTCTGGTGTCCTTTGACAGCTCTTTGGTCTTGGCCATAGTGGAGTTTGGAGTCTGACTGTTTGAGGTTGTGGACAGGTGTCTTTTATACTGATAACGAGTTCAAACAGGGGCCATTAATACAGGTAACGAGTGGAGGACAGAGGAGCCTCTTAAAGAAGTTACAGGTCTGTGAGAGCCAGAAATCTTGCTTTTTTGCAGGTGACCAAATACTTATTTTCCACCATAATTTGCAAATAAATTATTTTTTTATATATATATATATATATACACACAGGTGCTGGTCATATAATTAGAGTATCAAAAAGTTGATTTATTTCACTAATTCCATTCAAAAAGTGAAACTTGTATATTATATTCATTCATTACACACAGACTGATATATTTCAAAAGTTTATTTCTTTTAATTTTGATGATTATAACAGACAAATAAGGAAAATCCCAAATTCAGTATCTCAGAAAATTAGAATATTGTGAAAAGGTTCAATATTGAAGAAACCTGGTGCCACACTCTAATCAGCTAATTAACTCAAAACACCTGCAAAGGCTTTAAATGGTCTCTCAGTCTAGTTCTGTAGGCTACACAATCATGGGGAAGACTGCTGACCTGACAGTTGTCCAAAAGACGACAATTGACACCTTGCACAAGGAGGGCAAGACTCAAAAGGTCATTGCAAAAGAGGCTGGCTGTTCACAGAGCTCTGTGTCCAAGCACATTAATAGAGAGGCGAAGGGAAGGAAAAGATGTGGTAGAAACAAGTGTACAAGCAATAGGGATAACCGCACCCTGAAGATGATTGTGAAACAAAACCCATTCAAAAATGTGGGGGAGATTCACAAAGAGTGGACTGCAGCTGGAGTCAGTGCTTCAAGAACCACTACGCACAGACGTATGCAAGACATGGGTTTCAGCTGTCGCCACTCTTGAACAACAGAAGCGTCAGAAGCGTCTCGTCTGGGCTAAAGACAAAAAGGAAAAAAAGTGGTCCAAAGTTATGTTCTCTGATGAAAGTAAATTTAGCATTTCCTTTGGAAATCAGGGTCCCAGAGTCTGGAGGAAGAGAGGAGAGGCACACAATCCACGTTGCTTGAGGTCCAGTGTAAAGTTTCCAGTCAGTGATGGTTTGGGGTGCCATGTCATCTGCTGGTGTTGGTCCACTGTGTTTTCTGAGGTCCAAGGTCAACGCAGCCGTATACCAGGAAGTTTTAGAGCACTTCCTGCTGCTGACCAACTTTATGGAGATGCAGATTTCATTTTCCAACAGGACTGGGCACCTGCACACAGTGCCAAAGCAACCAGTGCCTGGTTTAGGACCGTGGTATCCCTGTTCTTAATTGGCCCGCACACTTGCCTGACCTTAACCCCATAGAAAATATCTGGGGTATTGTGAAGAGGAAGATGCGATATGCAGAAGAGCTGAAGGCCACTATCAGAGCAACCTGGGCTCTCATAACACCTGAGCAGAGCCACAGACGGATCGACTCCATGCCACGCCGCATTGCTGCAGTAATTCAGGCAAAAGTATTGAGTGCTGGACATGCTCATACTTTCTAGTTGGCCAAGATTTCTAAAAATCCTTTCTTTGTTTTGGTCTTAAATAATATTCTAATTTTATGAGATACTGAATTTGGGATTTTCCTTAGTTGTCTGTTATAATCATCAAAATTAAAAGAAATAAACTTTTGAAATATATCAGTCTGTGTGTAATATTAAAAATATATAAACAGATTTTGCCATACTAGTGTACTAATATAGTTTTTGATAATATTTTAAATTCAATTTAGTTTTGCTTTCATTTTAATTTTAGTTAAGTTATAGTAATTTATTTAATTTGTTATTTTTATAAATGTCTATAGTTATTCATTAATTTTATTTCAGTTTTAGTTTGGTACATCAGGTTAATGAAACTAAATGAAAATAAGAAATGCCCGTTAACATTTATTTATTTCAAGAAAATATATATATTTTTTATGGTTTTAGTTTTTGTTAACTATAATAACACTGATACTAGTAAAATATATTTAATAATATGCGTCAAATAATCCCAGACAGAAGATATAATTAATGTAATTTAATTACATACAGTTTGTGTAACCAAATAATAACTGAGGTGGAAATCGGACACACAGCCTGACTTTTATTTAATAAACAACCCTGAAATACACCAGGACTCTTACTTTGAAATGTCTGTGCTTTATTATTGCAGGAGCGAGGAGATAACCGTATACAACATATTACAATATAAACAATGTAAAGTAAACATTTACTGTTCCATAAGCTTAAAATAGTTACATTTTATTTTAAAAGAATGTATAACTTTAGTTTACTGTGCATTATTCATTCAAATATATACACTCATCAAGGTAAGATCGTTCAATAAACACTAAGCAGCATTTACAGAGGCTGATGTGCTTCATTAAGCATGTATCATATTTCATAATGTGTCACAAAAAAGCATAGTATGTCACCTGATCCCTCATGGAGCTCATGGTAACAGAAGCAAATATTGATGCTGATGTTGGTCACTGGTAACTGCACGTCCATGATCGTGGCGTCACTAGCTCCCAGAAGCTTGTCTGTTTTGAGAAAATGCAAACATGAACTTGTTAAATATGATTTATGGCATTGCTGGACAGAAAATGAACTCTGATCCCATTAGTGTATTGTGTTGGAGGAGCAATGCAAGAAGAAATGCTTGTTCTTAAAGGAACAGTTCACGCAAATATTTATATTTTCTTATAATTTGCTCACTCTTGTGTTGTTCCAAACCCTTTTGACTTGCAATGAATTATTTAATCATAGTGACCCTACAGTGCCACCAAGTGGATGTTGTTTCATGTCAATAAATTACCATTTGTACAGTTATACAATGTTTTATTCTGCTGCCTCTTATTTCATAACTTTATATCACTCTCTGCTTTGTGTTCTATTTCTGAGCGGTCACCACATCTCTCACCATCTGTCAGTGTGTTCTTCAGCTGCTCTTGTAACCTAATCCTGAACTTAATCGTCACAGTCTTTGAGCGGCATCTGCACTTTGAGCCTTTGCGATCAAACTGTGATCCGTTAATCAAAGCGCAAGTGTGAGTGTTTTTATTGTGCGTTTTGGAGCTTTGGCCGTGTGCGGTGCTTAAAGAGGAGCGGGGGAACCCTGCAGTGAAGTGGGTTCTGGGTAATTTGCTAACTTTATAACAAAAAAGCAGGATTTTGCGATGTAAATTCAGTATTATGAGTAAAAAAGTCAGAATTGCAAGGTATGAATACGGTATTACGAGGAAAAAAGTCAAATTTCGAGGTGTAAATTCAGTATTACGAGGAAAAAGTCAAATTGTGAGGTATGAATACGGTATTACGAGGAAAAAGTAAGAATTGTGAGGTATGAATACGGTATTACGAGGAAAAAGTAAGAATTGTGAGGTATGAATACGGTATAACGAGGAAAAAGTAAGAATTGTGAGGTATGAATACGGTATTACGAGGAAAAAGTAAGAATTGTGAGGTATGAATACGGTATTACGAGGAAAAAGTAAGAATTGTGAGGTATGAATACGGTATTACGAGGAAAAAGTCAGAATTGTGAGGTATGAATACGGTATAACGAGGAAAAAAGTCGAATTGCGAGATGTGAATACGGTATTACGAGAAAAAAGTCAGAATTGTGAGGTATGAATACGGTATTACGAGGAAAAAGTCAGAATTGTGAGGTATGAATACGGTATTACGAGGAAAAAGTAAGAATTGTGAGGTATGAATACGGTATAACGAGAAAAAAGTAAGAATTGTGAGGTATGAATACGGTATTACGAGGAAAAAGTAAGAATTGTGAGGTATGAATACGGTATTACGAGGAAAAAGTCAGAATTGTGAGGTATGAATACGGTATAACGAGGAAAAAAGTCGAATTGCGAGATGTGAATACGGTATTACGAGGAAAAAGTCAGAATTGTGAGGTATGAATACGGTATTACGAGGAAAAAAGTCAGAATTGTGAGGTATGAATACGGTATTACGAGGAAAAAAGTCAGAATTGTGAGGTATGAATACGGTATAACGAGGAAAAAAGTCAGAATTGCGAGATGTGAATACGGTATTACGAGGAAAAAGTCAGAATTGTGAGGTATGAATACGGTATAACGAGGAAAAAAGTCAGAATAGCGAGATGTGAATACGGTATTACGAGGAAAAAGTCAGAATTGTGAGGTATGAATACGGTATAACGAGGAAAAAAGTCAGAATTGCGAGATGTGAATACGGTATTACGAGGAAAAAGTCAGAATTGTGAGGTATGAATACGGTATTACGAGGAAAAAAAGTCAGAATTGCGAGGTATGAATACGGTATTACGAGGAAAAAGTCAGAATTGTGAGGTATGAATACGGTATTACGAGAAAAAAGTCAGAATTGCGAGGTGTGAATACGGTATTACGAGGAAAAAAGTCAGAATTGCAAGGTATGAATACGGTATTACGAGGAAAAAAGTCAGAATTGCGAGGTGTGAATACGGTATTACGAGAAAAAAGTCAGAATTGTGAGGTGTGAATACGGTATTACGAGGAAAAAAGTCAGAACTGCGAGGTGTGAATACGGTATTACAAGAAAAAAGTCAGAATTGTGAGGTGTGAATACGGTATTACGAGAAAAAAGTCAGAATTGCGAGGTATGAATACGGTATTACGAGAAAAAAAGTCAGAACTGCGAGGTGTGAATACGGTATTACGAGGAAAAAGTCAGAATTGTGAGGTGTGAATACGGTATTACGAGGAAAAAAGTCAGAACTGCGAGGTGTGAATACGGTATTACAAGAAAAAAGTCAGAATTGTGAGGTGTGAATACGGTATTACGAGAAAAAAGTCAGAATTGCGAGGTATGAATACGGTATTACGAGAAAAAAAGTCAGAATTGCGAGGTGTAAATTCAGTATTACGAGGAAAAAAGTCAGAATTGCAAGGTATGAATACGGTATTACGAGAAAAAAGTCAGAATTGCGAGGTGTGAATACGGTATTACGAGGAAAAAAGTCAGAATTGCAAGGTATGAATACGGTATTACGAGAAAAAAGTCAGAATTGCGAGGTATGAATACGGTATTACGAGGAAAAAAGTCAGAATTGCGAGGTATGAATACGGTATTACGAGGAAAAAAGTCAGAATTGCAAGGTATGAATACGGTATTACGAGAAAAAAGTCAGAATTGCGAGGTGTGAATACGGTATTACGAGGAAAAAAGTCAGAACTGCGAGGTGTGAATACGGTATTACAAGAAAAAAGTCAGAATTGTGAGGTGTGAATACGGTATTACGAGAAAAAAGTCAGAATTGCGAGGTATGAATACGGTATTACGAGAAAAAAAGTCAGAATTGTGAGGTTTAAATTCGGTATTATGAGAAAAAAATTCATAATTGCCAGGTATGAATACGGTATTACGAGAAAAAAGTCAGAATTGTGAGGTGTGAATACGGTATTACGAGAAAAAAGTCAGAATTGCGAGGTATGAATACGGTATTACGAGAAAAAAAGTCAGAATTGTGAGGTTTAAATTCGGTATTATGAGAAAAAAATTCATAATTGCCAGGTATGAATACGGTATTACGAGAAAAAAGTCAGAATTGTGAGGTGTGAATACGGTATTACGAGAAAAAAGTCAGAATTGCGAGGTATGAATACGGTATTACGAGAAAAAAGTCAGAATTGTGAGGTGTAAATTCAGTATTACGAGGAAAAAAGTCAGAATTGCGAGGTATGAATACGGTATTACGAGGAAAAAAGTCAGAATTGCAAGGTATGAATACGGTATTACGAGAAAAAAGTCAGAATTGCGAGGTGTGAATACGGTATTACGAGAAAAAAGTCAGAATTGCAAGGTATGAATACGGTATTACGAGAAAAAAGTCAGAATTGCGAGGTGTGAATACGGTATTACGAGAAAAAAGTCAGAATTGTGAGGTATGAATACGGTATTACGAGGAAAAAAGTCAGAATTGCGAGATGTGAATACGGTATTACGAGGAAAAAAGTCAGAATTGTGAGGTGTAAATACGGTATTACGAGAAAAAAGTCAGAATTGCGAGGTATGAATACGGTATTACGAGGAAAAAAGTCAGAATTGTGAGGTATGAATACGGTATTACGAGAGAAGTCAGAATTGCGAGGTGTAAATTCAGTATTACGAGAGAAGTCAGAATTGTGAGGTGTGAATACGGTATTCACATAAAAGTCATAATTGCGAGTTAATCGTCGAGATGTAAACTCGGTACTATGATAAAGAAGCTGAATTGTCAGGTGTAAATTCAGTATTACGAGATAAAGAATATATATACATGTTTGTTTTTTATTCTGTGGTGGAGACCGTTTTCCACGATCCACACTGACCAGTCTTACCCCGGTTCGCGGGCAGTGAATCTGCGCGTACCACTCCAGACCGTACAGACAGACGTGGATGCCCTGACCCATGAACAGACACGTCCACATGATGATGTTCCATACCGGGCTCTTCCGCTTGTCGTTCATGGCGAAGTTGAACACCACTGGAAAGGTACAACAAAAAAATCCAATTTCTGCCGGCTCTTTAACTCCGTTCCAAACTCTAGTGAGCTCATAACAAGACAGCATTTCATGTCATTATACGGTCTAGATATTTATGATGACCAAAATCTTACGGTAGCATATATTTATTTATTTTACAGATCAGGAAATCTTATGGTGCGTTCCCACTGGATGCGAATGACGCGGATAAATGATAAGTTGGACGCTTGAACATTTTGAGTTTACTCGCTTCATTTGCGCGTGACATTCACTTCACAACAGACGTGAATTCGCGTCATGGGAGGGGCTTCTGCCAGCGGCAGACATGGCTGACATGGGCTGTGTTTACACCTCTTTTTTGTCAAAATACTACTGTTAATAAGTGACAAAACCAGTGTTAATTTCGTTGACGAATAATTTGTCATAATTTTCGTCAACAACCTTTTTTCACTGACGAAAACGAGACCATAACTAAATAAAAACTAGTGTTGGATGATAAAAACTATGATGAAAATCAACTGTCATTTTCGTCAACAAATAAAAGCGAGACACAAATGTTAGGGAGGGACGTTTAGGGAAGAGATCCGGTCAGAACTGATGTCCTGTGTAACAGATGCGCACATTTGATCTGAACTGATCTAACTTTATTATTTTCATTAGCGCACGTTTATGCCAGGCAATTGTTTATGAACTAATGCTGATGAATAATGACAATGTTTACTTTACCATGTTTATATAGTAATATGTTTTAGACGGTTGTAACAACGCATATTTTATCTCCTCATCTGAACTTGAATGAGCTCCTGCAACTGCAATAGTAAGGCGAGATTTCAAAATAAAAGTCCCGGTGTATTTCGAGCTGGTTTATAATTAAAAGTCACGCATTATATATTCGTTTTTGCTTACACAATAAACTGTGCTTAGTTTCATTCCCATTTAATTCATAGTCAGGAGGAAAGACCAATATTTGACACATATTCAATAAAGTATCAGGGTTATAATAGCTCACTAAAACCATAAAAAAAACTTCAATACTTGAAATTAAATAAATGTTAACTGAAATTAAAAAAATAAATAAACAAACTGGTAACACTTTAGAATAATGGTCATTAGTTAACATAAGTTAATGTATTAACTAACATGAACTAACCATGAGCAGTACATATGTTACTGTATTTGTTCATCTTTGTTAACGTTAGTTAATATAAATACAGCTGTTCATGTTAGTTCACAGAGCATTAACTAATGTTAACAAGATTTTAATAATGCATTAGTAAATGTTGAAATGAACATTAACAAAGATTAAGAAACGCTTTATAAGTGCATTTCATTATTAGTTAATGTTAACTAATGTAGTTAACTAATGACCATTATTCTAAAGTGTTACCAATAAACTTATTTGAAGCTTTAGCTTAACCTGATATGGCCTACTGACTAAAACAGAAATAGAAAGTTATAAAAACTATATAGCTGTTTTTAAAAAAACAAACAAAAATGTGAATTGAGCTCTTTCGTGTATTTTTAATGTCAAAAACAAAATGTCCGTTCAAGTGACAGTCGGTTATGTAATGCTTAAATGCTTAATGTATTACAATTTAACTAAACTCATTAAATCTTAGGAGACTAAAACTAAAAACAATTCAGGTGACTAAAATATGACTAAATCAAAATTTGCTGTCAAAATGAACACTGGACAAAACGTAGTTTTAAGACTTTTTCAGGTGATAATGTAGTTGTTTAAAGCTCAAATCTGTGGTTTATAAAGAGAGCTCCTCTCTGAACATGTGATCTGGTGTGTGTGGAGTTGAGCATGTGATCTGGTGTGTGTGGAGTTGAACATGTGATCTGGTGTGTGTGGAGCTGAACATGTGATCTGGTGTGTGTGGAGCTGAACATGTGATCTGGTGTGTGTGGAGTTGAACATGTGATCTGGTGTGTGTGGAGTTGAACATGTGATCTGGTGTGTGTGGAGTTGAACATGTGATCTGGTGTGTGTGGAGTTGAACATGTGATCTGGTGTGTGTGGAGCTGAACATGTGATCTGGTGTGTGTGGAGCTGAACATGTGATCTGGTGTGTGTGGAGTTGAACATGTGATCTGGTGTGTGTGGAGTTGAACATGTGATCTGGTGTGTGTGGAGTTGAACATGTGATCTGGTGTGTGTGGAGTTGAACATGTGATCTGGTGTGTGTGGAGCTGAACATGTGATCTGGTGTGTGTGGAGCTGAACATGTGATCTGGTGTGTGTGGAGTTGAACATGTGATCTGGTGTGTGTGGAGTTGAACATGTGATCTGGTGTGTGTGGAGCTGAACATGTGATCTGGTGTGTGTGGAGTTGAACATGTGATCTGGTGTGTGTGGAGTTGAACATGTGATCTGGTGTGTGTGGAGCTGAACATGTGATCTGGTGTGTGTGGAGCTGAACATGTGATCTGGTGTGTGTGGAGTTGAACATGTGATCTGGTGTGTGTGTGGAGTTGAACATGTGATCTGGTGTGTGTGGAGTTGAACATGTGATCTGGTGTGTGTGGAGTTGAACATGTGATCTGGTGTGTGTGGAGCTGAACATGTGATCTGGTGTGTGTGGAGCTGAACATGTGATCTGGTGTGTGTGGAGCTGAACATGTGATCTGGTGTGTGTGGAGTTGAACATGTGATCTGGTGTGTGTGGAGCTGAACATGTGATCTGGTGTGTGTGGAGCTGAACATGTGATCTGGTGTGTGTGGAGCTGAACATGTGATCTGGTGTGTGTGGAGCTGAACATGTGATCTGGTGTGTGTGGAGTTGAACATGTGATCTGGTGTGTGTGGAGTTGAACATGTGATCTGGTGTGTGTGGAGCTGAACATGTGATCTGGTGTGTGTGGAGCTGAACATGTGATCTGGTGTGTGTGGAGTTGAACATGTGATCTGGTGTGTGTGGAGCTGAACATGTGATCTGGTGTGTGTGGAGTTGAACATGTGATCTGGTGTGTGTGGAGTTGAACATGTGATCTGGTGTGTGTGGAGCTGAACATGTGATCTGGTGTGTGGAGCTGAACATGTGATCTGGTGTGTGTGGAGTTGAACATGTGATCTGGTGTGTGTGGAGTTGAACATCTGATCTGGTGTGTGTGGAGTTGAGCATGTGATCTGAGTGTGTGTGGAGTTGAACATGTGATCTGGTGTGTGTGGAGTTGAGCATGTGATCTGGTGTGTGTGGAGTTGAGCATGTGATCTGGTGTGTGTGGAGTTGAGCATGTGATCTGGTGTGTGTGGAGTTGAACATGTGATCTGGTGTGTGTGTGGAGTTGAACATGTGATCTGGTGTGTGTGGAGTTGAACATGTGATCTGGTGTGTGTGGAGTTGAACATGTGATCTGGTGTGTGTGGAGTTGAACATGTGATCTGGTGTGTGTGGAGCTGAACATGTGATCTGGTGTGTGTGGAGTTGAACATGTGATCTGGTGTGTGTGGAGTTGAACATGTGATCTGGTGTGTGTGGAGCTGAACATGTGATCTGGTGTGTGTGGAGCTGAACATGTGATCTGGTGTGTGTGGAGTTGAACATGTGATCTGGTGTGTGTGGAGCTGAACATGTGATCTGGTGTGTGTGGAGTTGAACATGTGATCTGGTGTGTGTGGAGTTGAACATGTGATCTGGTGTGTGTGGAGCTGAACATGTGATCTGGTGTGTGGAGCTGAACATGTGATCTGGTGTGTGTGGAGTTGAACATGTGATCTGGTGTGTGTGGAGTTGAGCATGTGATCTGGTGTGTGTGGAGTTGAACATGTGATCTGGTGTGTGTGGAGTTGAACATGTGATCTGGTGTGTGTGGAGTTGAGCATGTGATCTGGTGTGTGTGGAGTTGAACATGTGATCTGGTGTGTGTGGAGTTGAGCATGTGATCTGGTGTGTGTGGAGTTGAACATCTGATCTGGTGTGTGTGGAGTTGAGCATGTGATCTGGTGTGTGTGGAGTTGAACATGTGATCTGGTGTGTGTGGAGTTGAACATGTGATCTGGTGTGTGTGGAGTTGAACATGTGATCTGGTGTGTGTGGAGTTGAACATGTGATCTGGTGTGTGTGGAGTTGAGCATGTGATCTGGTGTGTGTGGAGTTGAGCATGTGATCTGGTGTGTGTGGAGTTGAGCATGTGATCTGGTGTGTGTGGAGTTGAGCATGTGATCTTGTGTGTGTGGAGTTGAACATGTGATCTGGTGTGTGTGGAGTTGAGCATGTGATCTGGTGTGTGTGGAGTTGTGAGCTCCAGTGGATCAGGGGTGCTCAGCGCTCATTACCCCCGGCGAGAGCAGCCTTTCCTCGGCCAGTCCTTCAGCCGCTGGCTCTGATGTCTCTGTGGCGTCTCCAGCTATAATTCGTCTTGTGTGGATCTAACGGCCCATCTTTGCTCTCATGGATCTATAATTTGTTCCCTGGCGAATCGTTTAGGCTGAGGGCAAAGTGAAGTTTCATTACTTTTTTATTTTTAGGCTATTTAACTTCACGTTACCGTTGTGGCCGACTAGCGCTGACTTTGAATGTTTGACTGAATTGTTTGCGTTATTTCATGTATAGCTTCTTATACCTTTTACTTCTACTTTTGTATTATTGATCAAACATAAACTTGCATTTAACAAAAAGAGACTGGGTTGTGTTTCATGTCATTTAATGTTATCACAGTGATAATCATATTGTCTGAATTAATATTAATAAATTCCAGATATATAATAAATTCCAGATATTAATATACAGATTTTCTCCTCATTGTTGTCACTACTAGAGCAGTTCCTGATTGGTTAACGCGGCGCGAATATCCGCCAAAGTTCAGATTTTTCTCGGGCGATTCACGCATCAAACGCTCAATTCGAGGCGTGTCGCAAAATGTCTATTCACGTCTTTGCATTGACTTAACATGTAAATCACACATTCGCGTCCGGTGTGAACGCACCATTAGAATGAGTTCAGCAAAACGTACATATGTACAGTAAATAAAAATAGTTGGTAACACTTTACAATAAAAAAAGCTACATTTAACATGAACTAACAATGAAAAATACTTCTAAAGCATTTATTAATTTTAGTTTTATAACATTTACTAATACATTATTCAAATCAAGGTGACTAGGTTTTGGAACAGAGTTAATATCTCATTTTTCATTAAATACAAGCACAAACTGTGCATGACTATTTGTGTCATAATTCAATTTTGCATGTTCAGCAGCAGCTTCTGTTGCGTTCTTACCACCGATCCCGGCGAATGTACAGAACATCACCGGGTAGAAGAATCCGAAGCCCATGGTGAAGGCGTATTCATGAACTACTGCAGAAACGGCAAAAACGGACAGTGTGGCCACCGAGCGGAG
>CM042250.1:53399972-53404972 GCA_023566225.1 Romanogobio albipinnatus
TTTTCTCCGAACTAATTTTAACCGGTCCAATCAGCGAACAGAGGGCATGGCTGAGAGCGATGACGTTGATGTCGTGCGCTAGTTTGAGTTGTAGTTCAGTAATGGCGGCGGAGAAAGATGCGAGTGAAGCCGTTCGGTCCATTGTGGCACCGCGGCCGAATATCCAGAAGTTAAAGCCGGAGCAAGAACAATCTTTGCTGAGTTCTGTTGGTGGCCATGATGTTGTGGCCCGGGAAAAGTTTGATTTTCCAGCTCGCTCCGTTAGTGCTGAAGGAGTTGCTGAAGCCCGGGTAATTGTTTCTCGTGCGGTCGGGAGGTATTGTCATCCTTTACAGGGGCTAGTCAGTGATTTTATTGCTGTCCGTCTCCCACCACCCGCGTAAAAATCCCCATTTGGCATGTCAGAAGGAATCCACAAACACCAAGCTCTATTTTCTGACTAACTGTTCAAAAGTTATGAGCATGACCTGTAGGTGGTGCTGTTCCCAAATTTGGCATGGACCCTCAGATCATGGTTGTGATGAAGCGTACCAAGTTTCTTTTCAATTGATCAAAGTTTTGCTGAGATACAGCCTCGAAACCAACGTTGGGTCAACCATTGTTATTAAAACGTGAATTTATGAACTGGTGGCGGCGCTATAGAGTTGGTCCTTGAGACCCCAAATTAGGTCAGATTACTATTCATTACCATCACTACAAGTGTGCCAATTTTCATCATGTTCCTACATACGGATCCTAAGGCTGCCATAGACTCCCATTGGAGGAAGAATAATAAAGTAAATTGATGACAATTATAACAACACTCAACGTACCACATACATTTTTTTCAGACTTTGTGACATTGTCAAGAATATCAAAAGCATGTTTTAAGATTTTTATGAAATTGTTTATGAAGGATTTAGGATGTTTTGCAGTTTTAACGCTTATGTTGTGTTCGGGTCATTTTGACCCGGAGAGTATTTTCTTTTTCCCGAAAATGTTAATTAATGTTGTCGCATTGGACTAAAACTTACTGACTCCGCTCACAAAGGGTATAACTATTTTTGGGGGATTTATTTCCCACCTTGTTACACTTGTGGTGTTCCTGGTCAAAAATGACCAGCCTACAAAAAGAGCTAATAAATCTCTTAAGTCATATTATCGCCAAATATTAGATTCAATCTTTTTGTCTACCTGTTTTCATTCAATTAGGTTTTGTATTTATTTTTGACTGACTGATTGTAGGCCTTTTCCTTTAACTAATGTAGTTTATTAACAAATGGAAGTTAACTGTAAAGTATTGGCAATAGGCTGTGAGTCTTGTGGGTGGTTGCTAGGGTGTTGCTAGGGTAATTGGGATTGTTAGTAATACTTACTCCAGCAGTGAGCATCTGGCTATAAACACCTTCTCCTGATCCGGTTTGTGCCTGAAAATCAAAATATATGTGCAGAAACATTTTCAGGACAGTAACACAAACTGATTGGCAGGATGTGACATCACAGAAAGGCTCACCTGTTATTGGTGCTTCCCTTGGGGTCGGTGTGTGTTTGTGTGTTTGTGGACAGAGACTGCATTGAGTCTGTGAGCGCTCGCTCCAGCGCCTCATTCAGATGAGTCTGAACGTGACTGATCACCGCCGCTTTCATCCTCTGCTCACAAACATGTGATGGAGCAGTGTCACATGATATATATGCAATACTACAATAATATATATATATACACCGATCAGGCATAACATTATGAATAGCACTGATGATCTCCTGTTAGTGGGTGTGATATATTAGGCAGCAAGTGAACATGTTGTCCTCAGAGTTGATGTGTTAGAAGCAGGAGAAATGGGCAAGCGTGAGGATTTGAGCGAGTTTGACAAGGGCCAGATTGTGACGGCTAGACGACTGGGTCAGAGCATCTCCAGAACTGCAGCTCTTGTGGGGTGTTCCCGGTCTGCAGTGGTCAGTCTCCATCAAAAGTGAAGGACCAGTGGAGAACCGGCCACAGGGTCATGGGCGGCCGAGGCTCATTGATGCCCGTGGGGAGCGAAGGCTGGCCCGTGTGGTCCGATCAAACAGACGAGCTACTGGAGCTCAAACTGCTCCAGAAGTTAATGCTGGTTCTGATAGAAAGGGCTCAGAATACACAGAGCATCTCAGTTTGAGGAGTATGGGGCGGCACAGCCGCTGACCAGTCAGGGTGCCCATGCTGACCCCTGTCCACCGCCCAAAGCACCAACAGTGGCACGAGCATCAGAACTGGACCACGGAGCAATGGAAGAAGGTGGCCTGGTCTGATGATCACGTGTTCTTCTACATCACGTGGATGGCCGGGTGTGTGTGCGGGGCTTACCTGGGGAACACATGGCACCAGGTGCACTATGGGAAGAAGGCGTGGCGGCGGAGGCAGTGATGCTTTGGGCAATGTTCTGCTGGGAAACCTTGGGTCCTCCATCATGTGGATGTGACTTTGACACGTCCCACCTCCCTAAGCATTGCTGAGCCCATGTCCAGCCTCTCATGGGGACGGTATTCCCTGTGGCTGTGGCTCTTTCAGCAGATAATCGGCCTCCAAATTCCCCAGATCTCAATCCAATCGAGCATCTGTGGGATGAGCTGAACAAACAAGTCCGATCCATGGAAGCCCCGCCTCACAACTTACAGGACTTAAAGGATCTGCTGCTAACATCTTGGTGCCAGATACCACAGCACACCTTCAGGGGTCTAGAGGAGTCCATGAACCAACACAATATTATGCCTGATCGGTGTATATATTAAACAGCTTAATTGTTTGAATCAGCTTACATTAAAGGCATTACAACAAATAGCACCATGATGTATAAATACTGCCCTACATTTTTTTAAATGAATTATCATAAACTCTAATATCATGATTTCTAATGGTCACAGAATGTCTTTTTATGCTGGGTTATCACCTCCATGTCTTCGTTTCTCTGTGTCATCTCTCTCACACTCGTGTGATTATCATCTGCAGACACAGAATACAGTTTTCATCGGCTGAGCAGAATAAAGTCCGGACAGAAGGATCATCCCATGCCGACTCACCCCGTCCGATCGAGCCGTTCTCCGCGGGACGCTGGTTTCCTGTCCGGCCTCTGGCGCGCCGCGCCGCACCGCTGCTGGTGTCGTATGTTGACATGCCGCTTTAATCGATCACAGTCCTGCGGAAATGAGTAAAGTAGAGGTTTTATAATCAGACGCATGCAGGACACGATGGTTGCAGATGGTCTTTATGTTGCTGGTTCTGTGGAGATGAAACAAGCTCTCTATGACCTTTTGACCCCATCTGAAATGTGTTGACCTGAAGTTACCTGCTCACTAAAGCTGAGCTGTGATCTGAAGGTAAACAGAGCTGATCTTTGGCTGGGGAGGGTCCGTTCATGACCGACAGTAACCGTCAAACTCCTCACTGAACTGTGTGTTTATCTGTGTATTATTTATGATGAATGATGTTGCAGAGACACACACTGATCGAGAATTCAGACGTTAGTTGTTCATAAAGAAATTCATTTAATGGCTATGAATCGCTGACATTATGAATTCTAGTTATTGTGTATTTACAATTTTAAAAAAAAGCTAAGCAATCAAAGCATTCATAAGGTTTATGATTGAAATCCATGAAAACATGTTTGGATCATATTTCACCCAAAAATCAAAGAAAAACAATAGTTTTACATGAAGAAAATACATTATTATAAATATATATACTTTTTTTCTATTAATATATACAGTATTTTTGTTGTAAAATTACTTTATTACAAATTAAAAGCACTGCTAAAATTATATATATAAAGCATAAAAATTGGCATTAATATATACAGAACAGTATTTTTGCAGTAAAATTACTTCTATATATTAGCATTGCTTTTAATTTGTGATAATTATATGAAAATGTATAAATGCATTAATCTCTCTCTCTCTCTCTCTATATATATATATATATTTTTTTTTTTTGCATTAATAGTATTTTTTCAGTAGAATTACTTTAATATAATGATTACAAATTAAAACCAATGCTAATATTTATATGAAAATGTATAAATGCATTAATCTATGTATCATATATATATATATATATATATATATATATATATATATATATATATATATATATATATATATATATATATATATATATATATATATATATACAATTTTAGCATAGCTTTTAATTTGTAATAAATTTTAATACAAAAAATACCATATATATTAATAAATTATATATATATATATATATATATATATATATATATATATATATATATATATATATATATATATATATATATATATATATATATATATATATATATATTAGCATTGCTTTTAATTTTTAATAATTATATGAAAATGTATAAATGCATTTCTCTCTCTCTCTCTCTCTACATATATGTATAATGTATTAATATGGTATTTTTTGTAGTAAAATTACTTTATTACAAATTAAAAGCTATGCTAAAATTGTTTGTGTGTGTATATTGCAGTAAAATTACCTTAATATAATTATTACAAATTAAAAGCAATGCTAAAAGTAGCACCATGATGTAAAAAAAATACAATTAAAATATAGCATAATTTTTTGTATAAGAATGTGGGAGGGAAATGCGATGGATTATCATGAATATAATATCAAAATATAAAGAAAAATCCAAAAGGTCCTAAAATAAGCATAGCTTTCTATTAATAGATTAAGTTTTCCTTATTCATTGATTGATTGAGTAAAATATGACCTGGAGATGTTCCTGACATATTTAATCAGATTCACCCTTTTATTTCAATAATACGTATTAAAAATAAAGCAGTCCCCAGTGTTTGAATCCCTGGAGATGAATGTGAATGATCCAGAGCGATGGTCGGACTCACCTTCACAGGTTCTGTCCTTGGCGGGGCGTCAGTGGTTTTGTCCTGCTCGTCCGTCTGTTCGTGTGTTTAAATGAGCTTTGCTCTGCAATCATCATCACAGGCTGTGTTACTCACAGCTATCGATCTGCCCTACTGACCCTGTGTTC
>CM042250.1:53407472-53432472 GCA_023566225.1 Romanogobio albipinnatus
CTAACTCTATAGCTTTACTAACACTAGTGATACGAACTCTATAGCTTTACTAACACTAGTGATACTAACTCTAAAGCTTTACTAACACTATAGCTTTACTAACACTAGTGATACGAACTCTATAGCTTTACTAACACTAGTGATACTACTCTATAGCTTTACTAACACTATAGCTTTACTAACACTAGTGATACTAACTCTATAGCTTTACTAACACTAGTGATACTAACTCTATAGCTTTACTAACTCTATAGCTTTACTAACACTAGTGATACTAACTCTATAGCTTTACTAACACTATAGCTTTACTAACTCTAGATACTAACTCTATAGCTTTACTAACAATATAGCTTTACTAACACTAGTTATACTAACTCTATAGCTTTACTAACACTATAGCTTTACTAACACTAGTGATACTAACTCTATAGCTTTACTAACAATATAGCTTTACTAACACTAGTTATACTAACTCTATAGCTTTACTAACACTATAGCTTTACTAACACTAGTTATACTAACTCTATAGCTTTACTAACACTAGTGATACTAACTCTATAGCTTTATTAACACTAGTTATACTAACTCTATAGCTTTACTAACACTAGTGATACTAACTCTATAGCTTTACTAACACTATAGCTTTACTAACACTAGTTATACTAACTCTATAGCTTTACTAACACTAGTGATACTAACTCTATAGCTTTACTAACACTATAGCTTTACTAACACTAGTTATACTAACTCTATAGCTTTACTAACACTATAGCTTTACTAACACTAGTGATACTAACTCTATAGCTTTACTAACACTAGTGATACTAACTCTATAGCTTTATTAACACTAGTTATACTAACTCTACAGCTTTACTAACACTAGTGATACTAACTCTATAGCTTTACTAACACTATAGCTTTACTAACACTAGTGATACTAACTCTATAGCTTTACTAACACTAGTGATACTAACTCTATAGCTTTACTAACACTAGTTATACTAACTCTATAGCTTTACTAACACTAGTGATACTAACTCTATAGCTTTACTAACACTATAGCTTTACTAACACTAGTGATACTAACTCTATAGCTTTACTAACACTAGTGAGACTAACTCTATAGCTTTACTAACTCTATAGCTTTACCAACTCTATAGCTTTACTAACACTAGTGAGACTAACTCTATAGCTTTACTAACTCTATAGCTTTACTAACTCTATAGCTTTACTAACACTAGTGATACTAACTCTATAGCTTTACTAACTCTATAGCTTTACTAACACTAGTGATACTAACTCTATAGCTTTACTAACTCTATAGCTTTACTAACACTAGTGATACTAACTCTATAGCTTTACTAACTCTATCGCTTTACTAACACTAGTGATACTAACTCTATAGCTTTACTAACTCTATAGCTTTACTAACACTAGTGATACTAACTATAGCTTTACTAACTCTATAGCTTTACTAACACTAGTGATACTAACTCTATAGCTTTACTTACTCTATAGCTTTACTAACACTAGTGATACTAACTCTATAGCTTTACTAACTCTATAGCTTTACTAACACTAGTGATACGAACTCTATAGCTTTACTAACACTAGTGATACTAACTCTATAGCTTTACTAACTCTATCGCTTTACTAACACTAGTGATACTAACTCTATAGCTTTACTAACTCTATAGCTTTACTAACACTAGTGATACTAACTATAGCTTTACTAACTCTATAGCTTTACTAACACTAGTGATACTAACTCTATAGCTTTACTTACTCTATAGCTTTACTAACACTAGTGATACTAACTCTATAGCTTTACTAACTCTATAGCTTTACTAACACTAGTGATACGAACTCTATAGCTTTACTAACTCTATAGCTTTACTAACACTAGTGATACTAACTCTATAGCTTTACTAACTCTATCGCTTTACTAACACTAGTGATACTAACTCTATAGCTTTACTAACTCTATAGCTTTACTAACACTAGTGATACTAACTATAGCTTTACTAACTCTATAGCTTTACTAACACTAGTGATACTAACTCTATAGCTTTACTTACTCTATAGCTTTACTAACACTAGTGATACTAACTCTATAGCTTTACTAACTCTATAGCTTTACTAACACTAGTGATACTAACTCTATAGCTTTACTAACACTAGTTATACTAACTCTATAGCTTTACTAACAATATAGCTTTACTAACACTAGTTATACTAACTCTATAGCTTTACTAACACTATAGCTTTACTAACACTAGTGATACTAACTCTATAGCTTTACTAACACTATAGCTTTACTAACACTAGTGATACTAACTCTATAGCTTTACTAACACTATAGCTTTACTAACACTAGTGATACTAACTCTATAGCTTTACTAACACTAGTTATACTAACTCTATAGCTTTACTAACAATATAGCTTTACTAACACTAGTTATACTAACTCTATAGCTTTACTAACACTATAGCTTTACTAACACTAGTGATACTAACTCTATAGCTTTACTAACACTATAGCTTTACTAACACTAGTGATACTAACTCTATAGCTTTACTAACACTAGTTATACTAACTCTATAGCTTTACTAACACTATAGCTTTACTAACACTAGTGATACTATTAACTCTATAGCTTTACTAACACTATAGCTTTACTAACAATATAGCTTTACTAACACTAGTTATACTAACTCTATAGCTTTACTAACACTATAGCTTTACTAACACTAGTGATACTACTAACTCTATAGCTTTACTAACACTATAGCTTTACTAACACTAGTGATACTAACTCTATAGCTTTACTAACACTAGTTATACTAACTCTATAGCTTTACTAACAATATAGCTTTACTAACACTAGTTATACTAACTCTATAGCTTTACTAACACTATAGCTTTACTAACACTAGTGATACTAACTCTATAGCTTTACTAACACTATAGCTTTACTAACACTAGTGATACTAACTCTATAGCTTTACTAACACTATAGCTTTACTAACACTAGTGATACTAACTCTATAGCTTTACTAACACTAGTTATACTAACTCTATAGCTTTACTAACAATATAGCTTTACTAACACTAGTTATACTAACTCTATAGCTTTACTAACACTATAGCTTTACTAACACTAGTGATACTAACTCTATAGCTTTACTAACACTATAGCTTTACTAACACTAGTGATACTAACTCTATAGCTTTACTAACACTAGTTATACTAACTCTATAGCTTTACTAACAATATAGCTTTACTAACACTAGTTATACTAACTCTATAGCTTTACTAACACTATAGCTTTACTAACACTAGTTATACTAACTCTATAGCTTTACTAACACTATAGCTTTACTAACACTAGTGATACTAACTCTATAGCTTTACTAACACTATAGCTTTACTAACACTAGTGATACTAACTCTATAGCTTTACTAACACTAGTTATACTAACTCTATAGCTTTACTAACAATATAGCTTTACTAACACTAGTTATACTAACTCTATAGCTTTACTAACACTATAGCTTTACTAACACTAGTGATACTAACTCTATAGCTTTACTAACACTATAGCTTTACTAACACTAGTGATACTAACTCTATAGCTTTACTAACACTAGTGATACGAACTCTATAGCTTTACTAACACTAGTGATACTAACTCTATAGCTTTACTAACACTATAGCTTTACTAACACTAGTGATACTAACTCTATAGCTTTACTAACACTAGTGATACTAACTCTATAGCTTTACTAACACTATAGCTTTACTAACACTAGTGATACTAACTCTATAGCTTTACTAACACTAGTTATACTAACTCTATAGCTTTACTAACAATATAGCTTTACTAACACTAGTTATACTAACTCTATAGCTTTACTAACACTATAGCTTTACTAACACTAGTGATACTAACTCTATAGCTTTACTAACACTATAGCTTTACTAACACTAGTGATACTAACTCTATAGCTTTACTAACACTAGTGATACGAACTCTATAGCTTTACTAACACTAGTGATACTAACTCTATAGCTTTACTAACACTATAGCTTTACTAACACTAGTGATACGAACTCTATAGCTTTACTAACACTAGTGATACTACTCTATAGCTTTACTAACACTATAGCTTTACTAACACTAGTGATACTAACTCTATAGCTTTACTAACACTAGTGATACTAACTCTATAGCTTTACTAACTCTATAGCTTTACTAACACTAGTGATACTAACTCTATAGCTTTACTAACACTATAGCTTTACTAACACTATAGCTTTACTAACTCTAGATACTAACTCTATAGCTTTACTAACAATATAGCTTTACTAACACTAGTTATACTAACTCTATAGCTTTACTAACACTATAGCTTTACTAACACTAGTGATACTAACTCTATAGCTTTACTAACACTATAGCTTTACTAACACTAGTGATACTAACTCTATAGCTTTACTAACACTAGTTATACTAACTATAGCTTTACTAACACTAGTGATACTAACTCTATAGCTTTATTAACACTAGTTATACTAACTCTATAGCTTTACTAACACTAGTGATACTAACTCTATAGCTTTACTAACACTAGTTATACTAACTCTATAGCTTTACTAACACTAGTGATACTAACTCTATAGCTTTATTAACACTAGTTATACTAACTCTATAGCTTTACTAACACTAGTGATACTAACTCTATAGCTTTACTAACACTATAGCTTTACTAACACTAGTTATACTAACTCTATAGCTTTACTAACACTATAGCTTTACTAACACTAGTGATACTAACTCTATAGCTTTACTAACACTAGTGATACTAACTCTATAGCTTTATTAACACTAGTTATACTAACTCTATAGCTTTACTAACACTAGTGATACTAACTCTATAGCTTTACTAACACTATAGCTTTACTAACACTAGTGATACTAACTCTATAGCTTTACTAACACTAGTGATACTAACTCTATAGCTTTACTAACACTAGTTATACTAACTCTATAGCTTTACTAACACTAGTGATACTAACTCTATAGCTTTACTAACACTATAGCTTTACTAACACTAGTGATACTAACTCTATAGCTTTACTAACACTAGTGATACTAACTCTATAGCTTTACTAACTCTATAGCTTTACTAACACTAGTGATACTAACTCTATAGCTTTACTAACACTATAGCTTTACTAACACTATAGCTTTACTAACACTAGTGATACTAACTCTATAGCTTTACTAACACTATAGCTTTACTAACACTATAGCTTTACTAACACTAGATACTAACTCTATAGCGGATGAATCACACATGGGTCTTTATCTGTTAGAGAGATTTTATTATTTGTATTTGTTTCTTATCTAAAGAACGTTTTCCCACTGGAGAGATTCTGTGGATGCCAGGAAAGAGTCACACCAGTAAATGTTCATGAACCGGATTCTCTTTATTGAAACGTTTTAATGAAAGTTTTTCTACAGGCCTGTTGGTCCGTCATGCACTACAAAAACAAACACAAAAGGGCAAATTCTAACACACATCCTCTAGCCCATCCTCACACTTGGCAAGATGATGCACAGAATCTCTTCACCAGGCCAGAACCAGCGCAGATCTTATATAACTGTGTTTGCCTGAGGCTGATGGTAAGACGGTTAGAAAGCGGCCCATATATATGTGTTTATAGTTATGCATTATATCTTTATGAATGCATTACATAATCAACCTATTCCTGACTGCACGAGTTACTGTACAAGAGTCACTGACAGAAGCTTTCATGCGTTATCAAAAATAGACTTTTCTCATAACCTGACTCTCTTACCCTGACTGGCAGATCAAGACGTGTAGGTAGTAGGTTAAAGGTCAGACCAGACCGTACAAACACACACACACACACACAGATGAATGTGTCAGTATCTGATCAGAGTTCACACTGATTGATGTAACTGTGTCTGATCATGTGTGTGTGTGTGTGCTTGTGTGAGCATGTGTGTGAGTGTGTGTGTGTGTGTGTGTGTGTGTGTGTGCTTGTGTGAGCATGTGTGTGAGTGAGCGTGTGTGTGTGTGAGCGAGTGTGATAGTGAGTGAGTGAGTGTGTGTGTGTGTGAGTGAGCGTGTGTGTGAGTGAGTGAGTGTGCATGATTTTGTGAGTATGTTTATGTGTGCGTTAACGAGCGTGTGTGTGAGCGTGTGAGTGATTGTGTGTGTGAGTGAGTGAGTGTGTGATTTTGTGTGTAAGTGAGTGAGTGTGTGTGAACGAACATGTGTGTGTGAGCGAGTGTGTGATTGTGTGAGTGAGTGTGTGTGCATGATTTTGTGAGTATGTTTGTGTGTGCGTTAACGAGCGTGTGTGTGAGTGATTGTGTGTGTGTGAGTGAGTGTGTGATTTTGTGTGAGTGTGTGATTTTGTGTGTGTGTGTGTGTGTGTGTGAGTGAGTGAGTGTGTGTGTGTGAATGAACGTGTGTGTGTGAGTGAGCGAGTGTGTGATTGTGTGTGTGTGAGTGAGTGTGTGATTTTGTGTGTGAGTGATTGTGTGATTTTGTGTGTGTGTGTGAGTGAGTGTGTGTGAATGAACATGTGTGTGTGTGAGCGAGTGTGTGATTGTGTGTGTGAGTGAGTGTGTCATTGTGTGTGTAAGTGAGTTAGTGTGTGAGTGAGTGTGTGATTGTGAGTATGTTTTGTGTGCGTGAACGAGTGTGTGTGCATGTGAATTAGTGAGTGAATGTGCATGATTTTGTGAGTGTTTGTGCGTAAACGAGTGTGAGTGTGAGCATGCGTGATTTTGTGAGTATGTACGTTTGTGTGTGCGTGAACGAGCATGTGTGTGAGTGTGTGAGTGTGTTTTATGTGCGTGAACGAGCATGTGTGTGAGTGTGTGTGTGTGAGTGTGTTTTATGTGCGTGAACGAGCATGTGTGTGAGTGTGTTTTGTGTGCGTGAAAGCGTGATTGTGTGAGCGCGTGATTGTGTGTGTGTGTGTGTGTGTTCTTGTGTGTGAGTGCGCATGTGAGACCGTGATTGTGTGAGTAAGCGTGTGTTTGTGTGTGTGTGTGTGTGTGCGTGTGTGTTTATTCTTGTTTCTCACACATCTGAATTTATAAAAATGTCAAGATAATAATTTCTCAACTCCATTTATGACGTATAAAATCCTGATTCTAGGCTCAATCCGACCGACTGAGAATGGATTAGAATTATTCATACATTTAATCTTTTATTCTCTGACTTTTACACTTAAACATTTAATGTCACAACCTCGTTCTCTTATGGAAACTTGTTTCTGTCAGGCAATTGCAACATTTTATCTCACAATTCTGACCTTATTTTCTCAGAAATGTGAGATTTAAACTCATAATTGAGAGAAAGTCTCTAACTCTATTTACTTTAATTCCATGGCGAAGCTTCAAACCTCTCTAGAGTTCCTCACAGGGAGAAGTGATTCAACTAAATCAAATCTAAAAGGTGTTTTCTTTCTACAACGATACGGATCAAATAAATAATGCATACAAATGGCAACAAAAGCCTCTGTCATTTAAATATGAGTATAAAAATAGTTATCATAACTTCACCATAAAAGTTCATCATAACTTCACACTAATGTCGATGATGACGAACAGCGTTATAGAGTTTCCGGGTCGTTCTCATGTCCTCATTAAGCATTATATTTGAACTCTGCATTAATAGGGACACTGCCCCTTTAACAATTAATCATTTGAGTGATACTACTAGAAATTATTATTGGTTAGAAAAGATAAATGACTGATATGAAAGACTGTAGGATTATGGGAAATATTTTTCAGAATGAGCCATTTGATGCCCTCCAATCTGATCCATAAAGTGCTGCTTCATGATTGGCTGCAGATCTCCTGTCCGTGTGTTTGAAGCTGAGCGTGTCTGCCGTTATGACGGATTAGAGAGAGCTGGGATCATATTCATCACTGGAACTGCAGGCAACATGCATATACTGTACATATACAGAGGATTCAGAATACAGGTCGCCTGGAGGGAAACACAAACAACATCGTCAATATTACTTATCATATTTAATAATATTTTTAGTATTTATTTATGCAAATATCAAAATTACTATATTTATATATATATTTGTTAATATAATAACTGAAATTGTTGATAAAACTATAATATTTTAATCATATTTATAATGTTGATATATTATTAAAGTATTGTTACAATGTTAAACAACATATTTATAATATTATAAATAAATATATTATATTATAAATATAATTACATTTTTATTTTATAAATGATTTATTAAAATATTAATACGTTTTACATTACATATATTTTATAACATATCAAATAAATATTAAATTAATGTTTTTATAATATGATCAATTAAATTATTAAAAATATTAAATATAAATAATAAAAATGTTTGTAATTTAATAAATTATTTATAAAAGTGCAATATTTAATCATATGAAATATATTTAATGTATTATACTTCATATTTAATGACAGTTGTATTAAAAATAAATATATTACATGTATTTTTAAATATTATAATTTCATAATTTATTAAATTACTAAAAATATTATTATAATATATTAAATATATTTCATATTGTTTAATGTATTATACTTGTATTTAATAACAGTTATAATATAAATAAATATATTATAAATATAATTACATGTTTTTATTTTATAAATAATTAATTAAAATACTAAAAAATTTGTAAATATGATAAGTTATACATTACATATATTTTATAACATATATCAAATAAATATTAAATGAATGTTTTGATAATGTTATCAATTAAATTATTTAAAAATATTAAATATAAATAATACAAATGTTTGTAATTTAATAAATTATTTATAAAAGTGCAATATTTAATCATATGAAACATATTTAATGTATTAAACTTCATATTTAATGACAGTTGTATTAAAAATAAATATATTAATGTATTTTTAAATATTATAATTTCATAATTTATTAAATTACTAAAAATATTATTATAATATATTAAATATATTTCATATTGTTTAATGTATTATACTTGTATTTAATAACAGTTATAATATAAATAAATATAATATATTATAAATATAATTACATGTTTATATTTTATAAATAATTAATTAAAATACTAAAATATTAGTAAATATGATAAGTTATACATTACATATATTTTATAACATATATCAAATAAATATTAAATGAATGTTTTTATAATTTTATCAATTATTTAAAATATTAAATATAAATAATAAAAATGTTTGTAATTTAATAAATTATTTATAAAAGTGCAATATTTAATGTATTATACTTCATATTTAATGACAGTTGTATTAAAAATAAATATATTAATGTATTTTTAAATATTATAATTTCATAATTTATTAAATTACTAAAGATATTATTATAATATATTAAATATATTTCATATTGTTTAATGTATTATACTTGTATTTAATAACAGTTATAATATAAATAAATATATTATATTATAAATATAATTAAATGTTTTTATTTTATAAATAATTAATTAAAATACCAAAAAAATTTGTAAATATGATAAGTTATACATCACATATATTTTATAACATATATCAAATAAAAATTAAATGAATGTTTTTATAATTTTATCAATTATTTAAAATATTAAATATAAATAATAAAAATGTTTGTAATTTAATAAATTATTTATAAAAGTGCAATATTTAATCATATGAAATATATTTAATGTATTATACTTCATATTTAATGACAGTTATATTAAAAATAAATATATTATTTAAATAATAATAATAAAAAAATAATTTATTAAATTACTAAAAATATGATTAAATATAATACATTAAATATATTTCATATTATTGAATGTATTATACTTGTATTTAATAGCAGGTATAATATAAATAAATATATTACACCAACACACGCATATATATATATATATTAATATTACTTTCATAAATTATACTATACATAATATTATAATTTATTAAATTACTTGAAATATTATTAAATATGATAAGTAATACATTAAATATAGTAATATTTTTAGTCATAAAATATTTATTAAATTATATATATATATATATATATATATATATATGTGTGTGTGTGTGTATTATAATATGTACTTTTTTGCAATTTAATAAACAATTTTTAATATACGCATACTTTTAATATACACATACTATGTAAGTAATAGCAACAGTAATGGCAATACTGTGTTTACCTGTGTGCGTGTGTGTGTGTGTGTGTGTGTGTGTTTAGCTGGTGGTGGCCGGCTGCTCTTGGCGAATGAGCTCGTCTGATTGGTCAGCAGCGATGGATGTAGAGTGACCGCTGAGACGCACACTAGAAACATCATCAGAGGCTTCATACACAGCAGAGGAAGGTATTATACAGTCACACACCGTCATGCCGCTTACCTGTTATCATTCATATCTCTGGCATTTCCTGTTAAAATAATAATAAGTATGAATATGCATTCAAATACTGATAAACAATGCATTAAAGATCTGATGCACGCAGGGTAGAGTTTATCTACATTTACAGCATTCAATTTAAAATGCTTCTTTTATTTATAGAAAACGATGGCGATCGTCACATTATTACTGTATGGATGAGTCCAATAAAGACTGGAGCGCTGAGCAATAACTTTTAGTTCAGCTAATAAAAGTAAAGAGAATCAGCGTTGATGGTCTTTACCGTTGTTGACGTTCAGTGTGTGTGTGGAGTCCGTGTGTGTCTCGTCCGCTGACTGCGTCCTGTTCACATGAGGAACAACACACCTCAGCTGTAGTAAACACACTCCGTTCAATCAAACACAAGCCATACACACCGTTACTCACTTGTCGGTCAGACTGGACTCTGTCTTCGCTGGGGTTGATTTGGGTTTTTCACTGGCGCTGTTGAACATCACATTGCTGAATGTGATTGGCTGATCTCGGCTGCGCATGAACATGTGATTGACAGATAAGGAGGCGGGGTAATGTCCTGGGCGAATCGGTTTGGCTGAGGGCAAAAATACAATTATAAATATAAATATAATACTATACACGTTTTTAAATACATTTATTGTATGTATATACACTCACCGAAAGGATTATTAGGAACACCTGTTCAATTTCTCATTAATGCAATGATCTAATCAACCAATCACATGGCAGTTGCTGCAATGCATTTAGGGGTGTGGTCCTGGTCAAGACAATCTCCTGAACTCCAAACTGAATGTCGGAATGGGAAAGAAAGGGGATTTAAGCAATTTTGAGCGTGGCATGGTTGTTGGTGCCAGACGGGCCGGTCTGAGTATTTCACAATCTGCTCAGTTACGAAAGGGGGTCAAACACAGTATTAGTATGGTGTTCCTAATAATCCTTTAAATACTGTGTTTGACCCCCTTTGGCCTTCAGAACTGCCTTAATTCTACGTGGCATTGAATCAACAAGGTGCTGAAAGCATTCTTTAGAAATGTTGGCCCATATTGATAGGATAGCATCTTGCAGTTGATGGAGATTTGTGGGATGCACATCCAGGGCACGAAGCTCCCGTTCCACCACATCCCAAAGATGCTCTATTGGGTTGAGATCTGGGGACTGTGGGGGCCATTTTAGTCCAGTGAACTCATTGTCATGTTCAAGAAACCAATTTGAAATGATTGGAGCTTTGTGACATGGGGCATTATCCTGCTGGAAGTAGCCATCAGAGGATGGGCACATGGTGGTCATAAAGGGATGGACATGGTCAGAAACAATGCTCAGGTAGGCCGTGGCATTTAAACGATGCCCAATTGGCACTAAGGGGCCTAAAGTGTGCCAAGAAAACATCCCCCACACCATTACATCACCACCACCAGCCTGCACAGTGGTAACAAGGCATGATGGATCCATGTTCTCATTCTGTTTACGCCAAATTCTGACTCGACCATCTGAATGTCTCAACAGAAATCCAGACTCATCAGACCAGGCAACATTTTTCCAGTCTTCAACTGTCCAATTTTGGTGAGCTCGTGCAAATTGTAGCCTCTTTTTCCTATTTGTAGTGGAGATGAGTGGTACCCGGTGGGGTCTTCTGCTGTTGTAGCCCATCCGCCTCAAGGTTGTGCGTGTTGTGGCTTCACAAATGCTTTGCTGCATACCTCGGTTGTAACGAGTGGTTATTTCAGTCAAAGTTGCTCTTCTATCAGCTTGAATCAGTCGGCCCATTCTCCTCTGACCTCTAGCATCAACAAGGCATTTTGGCCCACAGGACGGCCGCATACTGGATGTTTTTCCCTTTTCACACCATTCTTTGTAAACCCTAGAAATGGTTGTGCGTGAAAATCCCAGTAACTGAGCAGATTGTGAAATACTCAGACCGGCCCGTCTGGCACCAACAACCATGCCACGCTCAAAATTGCTTAAATCACCTTTCTTTCCCATTCCGACATTCAGTTTGGAGTTCAGGAGATTGTCTTGACCAGGACCACACCCCTAAATGCATTGAAGCAACTGCCATGTGATTGGTTGATTAGATAATTGCATTAATGAGAAATTTAACAGTTGTTCCTAATAATCCTTTCGGTGAGTGTATATCCGAGTCCTGATCGGGAGGTAAAGTCCAATTCCGATCGAGTCTGAAACCATGTGATCGGGCCCGATTTCCGATCACGTGATCGGATCTGGACATCCCTAAAGAAAACCAAATCAAGGAATGAGACGCATGGCGCAGCCTGGGCCTGGGGTTGGGGCTCACATGCGAGCGCCTGGTGGCCGGGCCTGAATGAGCGACGTGGGGCCGCCCTCCCGTGGGCTCACCACCTGCAGGAGGGATCGTAAGGAGCCGGTGCATCGTGGATCGGGTGGCAGTCGAAGGCGAGGGCCCGACGACCCAATCTCTGGACACAGAAACTGGCATTAGGGATGTTGAACGTCACCTCGCTGGCGGGGAAGGAGCCTGAGCTTGTGCGGGAGGTTCGAAAGTACCAACTAGAGATAGTCACGCACAGCTTGGGCTCTGGTATCACATTTCTTGAGAGAAGCTGGACTCTCTACCACTCTGGAGTTGCCCATGATGAGAGGCGGAGGGCTGGTGTGGGTTTGCTTATAACCCCCCAGCTCAGCCGCCATGTGTTGGAGTTCACCCCAATGAACGAGAGGGTCGCTTCCCTGTGCCTTCGGGTCGGGGACAGGTCTCTCACTATCGTTTGTGCCTACGAGTCTGTGGGAGGGGTACCCGGAAAGTACTCCGATTGGAGACCTCGTCGTTCTACTGGGGGACTTCAATGCCCATGTGGGTGGTGACTGACACCTGGTCAGTGGTGGAAAGAGTACTGAAAAAGCATGCTCAAGTAAAAGTACTGTTACTTGTCAAAAAATGTAGTGCAAGTAGAGTAAAAGTATCTGTCCTAAATACTACTCAATGTAGAGGTAAAAAGTAGCCCTTGTGAAAGTACTCAAGAGTAGTGAGTAGTGAGGATTATGCTATGAATGCTATTCCACCTTATACCCTGCAAATAAAAAATGTAGCTTACTCTTTTATGGATGATTCTCAGTAAGAACAAAAAAACATAAGATCAACAGTATTTCAATATTTCTCCAAGTTTTTTTTTGTGACCGCTAGCACTAAAAATACAGCCATGTAATATTTGAGAAAGCGACCAATAATCTGGTAACATTTATGACAACCATTCTGTAGAGGTTTTCTTGCAGTTAATTAAAAAAGGTTGCAAAGCGTTAACAATTTTATGTTACAAAAGCAGTTCTTTATTTTCATTGTACTGCTTTAATTTCAATGGATGTTTTCTCTGTTAAAAGAATAGGCTACACTTCAGAAATCAGAATCGAGTAACTCACAATTTTCCCCACTGATTATTTTTGCTTGTAATTAAAAACATAAACCTGATTTAAATATAAATCTGATGTTTTATGAAAGTTATTTGCTATATATATGGACTACAATTTTAAATGAGGGGTTACAGAGCTGAAGTGGTTTTCCCCGGGAAAGTCTATGCCAGGGTACAGGAGAGGAGAATTCGGCCGATAGTGGAACCTCGGATTCCGGAGGAACTGTGTGGTTTTGGTCCCGGTCGTGGAACACTGGACCCGCTCTATACCTTCTCCAGGGTACTGTTTGCCTAACCATGTCCTTATATCATATTATTCTACTAAAAGGAAGTGTAATGAATGTGCATAATAAGGGTGATCATCTAACAGAGATGATGCTTGAGATTCATCTGGTTTAACCAGCCCAGAAATAGCGGTGCAGTGCATGTTGGGAGTTACTGACCGATAAGAGCAGCATGAGGCCGTCGGAATGGGTTTCTGGCCCTCATGACGTCTTTGATGCGCTCCACTTCCTGCTGGTAGCGGTGCCGGTCCTTCATGGCTCCTTCTTTAGCATCGGTCAGCGCGTCCTCCAGCGCCCGAACCCGCTCGGCCGTCGAGCGCAGGCGCTTCTCCAGCTTCGGCAGCTCGCAGCGCAGATCAGCGTTATCACGAACCAGCTGAACGAGAGAGAGCGAGAGAGAACGACAATCAAACTAAACCAAACCACTCAATCCGGCGTTATCGAGAGAGAGAGAGAGAGAGAGAGAGAGAGAGAGAGAGAGAGAGAGAGAGAGAGAGAGAGAGAGAGAGAGAGAGAGAGAGAACGACAATCAAACTAAACTAAACCACTCAATCCGGCGTTATCGAGAGCGAGAGAGAGAGAGAGAGAGAGAGAGAGAGAGAGAGAGAGAGAGAGAGAGAGAGAGAGAGAGAACGACAATCAAACTAAACTAAACCACTCAATCCGGCGTTATCGAGAGCGAGAGAGAGAGAGAGAGAGAGAGAGAGAGAGAGAGAGAGAGAGAGAGAGAGAGAGAGAGAGAGAGAGAGAGAGAGAACGACAATCAAACTAAACTAAACCACTCAATCCGGCGTTATCACGAGAGAGAGAGAGAGAGAGAGAGAGAGAGAGAGAGAGAGAGAGAGAGAGAACGACAATCAAACTAAACTAAACCACTCAATCTGCCGTTATCACGAGAGAGAGAGAGAGAGAGAGAGAGAGAGAGAGAGAGAGAGAGAGAGAGAGAGAGAGAGAGAGAGAGAGAGAGAGAGCGAGAGAGAGCGAGAGAGAGAGCAGTAACCTGGGGAAGATCATTAAAACAATGTACTCAAACAATCAATGCTCAATTAAAATTGGAAAAAAACAAACAGCGTTCTTCACTCAAGGGCGTGGTGTGAGACAGGGCTGCCCACTATCACCGACCCTCTTCAATATATATATCAATGAATTAGCAAATCTTCTAGACCAATCAACAGCTCCTGGCCTCACACTACATGACTCCTCTATAAAGTTCCTCCTGTATGCGGATGATCTGGTGCTGCTGTCTCCAACAGAAGAGGGTCTACAGCAGAACCTGGACGTCCTGCATCAGTTCTGTCAGACCTGGGCCCTGACCATTAACACAGCTAAAACTAAAATAATAACATTCCAGAAAAGACCCAGATGTCAGGGAAAGAGGCACAATTTCACCCTTGGTATGACCAAAGTAGATCATGCCACCGACTACACATACCTCGGGTTGAAATTCAGTGCAAACGGAAACTTCAGCTTGGCCGTTAATGAACTGAAAGAGAAAGCAAGAAGGGCTTTCTATGCCATCAAAAAATCAATTCAATTTGAAATACCAATCAGAATCTGGCTCAAAATATTCCAATCAGTGATTGAACCTATTGCACTACGTATATGGCAGTGAAGTTTGGGGTCCTCTCTTAAATCGTGAATTCGACAAATGGGACAAAAATCCGATAGAAACCCTGCATGCTGAGTTCTGTAAGAGTATCCTGAGAGTACAGAGGAACACGCCAAACAACGCATGCAGGGCAGAATTAGGCCAATACCCTCTACTCATACACATTGAGAAACGAGCCATCAAATTTTGGAAACATCTAAAAATGAGTGACCCCAACTCTTATCATTTTAAAGCCCTTAAAAACCATGAAGTGAACTCTGATAAGAGTCCCCTGATCCAGCTGATCCTGAGGCTGCAAACACACACTAACACCACTAACAACAGCCAGCCTCAGGACACACACACACTCATCCACACAATTCGCCCAATCAAATTATTAAAGCACAAAGAGAAAATTACTTGACCTATTGGACTGAAACAACACAAAAACAAAGTAAACTGGAATGTTATTTGGCCCTAAACAGAAGCTACACAACAGCAGAATACCTGAGCGCAGTGAAAAACTGTGAGTTCAGAAGAAGAATGACGAGGTACAGACTGAGCACTCACACACTGACCGTAGAGACGGGCAGATACAGACAGAACTGGCTGCCCAGAGAGAGCCGCATCTGCCCGTACTGCACCGCTGGAGAAGTGGAGACAGAGACACACTTCCTCACCAGCTGCCCAAACTATGAACAAATCAGAAACACTTTTTATCCAGAATTCGAAATACTTTGCCCCGACTTCGTAAAATTAAACTATAAAACAAAACTTCAATATTTATTAGGTGAAAAAAGAGATTGTATCCCACTAGCAGCAAGATATATTAATGCCTGCCACAAAAAGAGGGAGGAGTCGACCAATCAGTGATGCGCTCTCACACACACACACACACTCGCACCAACACACACCGAATTCTAAACTGTTCCTAGAATTCTAAATGTTTATTGATTGTTGATTGTTTTTACTAAGAAAAAAAAAAAAAATCTGTGTATGTGTATATATATGTACAGTGAGGAAAATAAGTATTTGAACACACTGCTATTTTGCAAGTTCTCCCACTTAGAAATCATGGAGGGGTCTGAAATTGTCATCGTATGTGCATGTCCACTGTGAGAGACATAATCTAAAAAAAAAAAATCCAGAAATCACAATATATGATTTTTTAACTATTTATTTGTATGATACAGCTGCAAATAAGTATTTGAACACCTGTCTATCAGCTAGAATTCTGACCCTCAAAGACCTGTTAGTCTGCCTTTAAAATGTCCACCTCCACTCCATTTATTATCCTAAATTAGATGCACCTGTTTGAGGTCGTTAGCTGCATAAAGACACCTGTCCACCCCATACAATCAGTAAGAATCCAACTACTAACATGGCCAAGACCAAAGAGCTGTCCAAAGACACTAGAGACAAAATTGTACACCTCCACAAGGCTGGAAAGGGCTACAGGGAAATTGCCAAGCAGCTTGGTGAAAAAAGCTCCACTGTTGGAGCAATCATTAGAAAATGGAAGAAGCTAAACATGACTGTCAATCTCCCTCGGACTGGGGCTCCATGCAAGATCTCCCCTCGTGGGGTCTCAATGATCCTAAGAAAGGTGAGAAATCAGCCCAGAACTACACGGGAGGAGCTGGTCAATGACCTGAAAGAGCTGGGACCACCGTTTCCATGGTTACTGTTGGTAATACACTAAGACGTCATGGTTTGAAATCATGCATGGCACGGAAGGTTTCCCTGCTTAAACTAGCACATGTCAAGGCCCGTCTTAAGTTTGCCAACGACCATTTGGATGATCCAGAGGAGTCATGGGAGAAAGTCATGTGGTCAGATGAGACCAAAATAGAACTTTTTGGTCATAATTCCACTAAACGTGTTTGGAGGAAGAAGAATGATGAGTACCATCCCAAGAACACCATCCCTACTGTGAAGCATGGGGGGGGGGGGGGTAGCATCATGCTTTGGGGGTGTTTTTCTGCACATGGGACAGGGCGACTGCACTGTATTAAGGAGAGGATGACCGGGGCCATGTATTGCCAGATTTTGGGGAACAACCTCCTTCCCTCAGTTAGAGCATTGAAGATGGGTCGAGGCTGGGTCTTCCAACATGACAATGACCCGAAGCACACAGCCAGGATAACCAAGGAGTGGCTCTGTAAGAAGCATATCAAGGTTCTGGCGTGGCCTAGCCAGTCTCCAGACCTAAACCCAATAGAGAATCTTTGGAGGAGCTCAAACTCCGTGTTTCTCAGTGACAGGCCAGAAACCTGACTGATCTAGAGAAGATCTGTGTGGAGGAGGGGGCCAGAATCCCTCCTGCAGTGCAAACCTGCTGAACAACTACAGGAAACCTTTGACCTCTGTAATTGCAAACAAAGGCTACTGTACCAAATATTAACACTGATTTTCTCAGGTGTTCAAATACTTATTTGCAGCTGTATCATACAAATAAATAGTTAAAAAATCATATATTGTGATTTCTGGATTTTTTTTTAGATTATGTCTCTCACAGTGGACATGCACCTACGATGACAATTTCAGACCCTCCATGATTTCCAAGTGGGAGAACTTGCAAAATAGCAGAGTGTTCAAATACTTATTTTCCTCACTGTATGTACATATATATGTATGTATGTTATTATTTATTATTATATTTATCTAATGTATGTACATATGTTGATTCTCTGTAAGAATTAGAAATGCTTTGGCAATACATTGCAACAATTGTCATGCCAATAAATCACAATTGAATTGAATTGAATTGAGAGAGAGAGAGAGAGAACGACAATCAAACTAAACTAAACCACTCAATCCGGCGTTATCACGAGAGAGAGAGAGAGAGAGAGAGAGAGAGAGAGAGAGAGAGATGTGTGCAGTGTGTGTTTCCTGACCTGTTTGTGCACTTTGGTCAGCTGATCCAGGTTGTTCTCCAGGAAGGAGATCTTCTGTTTCTGTGTGGAACATCCGCCGCTCTCATCCGGATCCAGCTCCGCGCTCTGAAACATACAGAGATCATCATAAAAACCATCATAAAAACCATCATTCATAAACGCCGTCTGAACCCAACACGGTTTGCCTCATCTGATGTTTACAGGTAAATCGCATCAAATGCACCTTTCATTATTAAATATGATATTACAGTGTTTTTAAGAGCTTATTGAGTTTTGCGAGCCATTTCAAGTACGTTGAGAGTATATATACGTTGATATTTATATACAGGTTTATTTAAAATAGCAACATTTTATGTCAATTTCACATTAAATATCTAAATTTCTCAGTTTAATTCATGGTGAAAACATGAATGTGCATATTAGTGGAAGTTTGCTGCATCTACTGGAAAACAAACACTTTTGCTAGTTCTCAATAGTTTGTGCATGAATGCAGATGCACTCTTGTTATTTGTGTTTAGGCTGTAATGTGGTGTAGGTGCTATTTTTGTATAGTTTAACTATCATCAGCCTTTTAAAAAAAAAAATAATAATAATATCATGAACATAATGACGGGGTAGAATGGACTGGACATCATATAAAACAATCAAAATTAAAAAACATCAATGCATTAAAAAAATAAAACAGTACCAGTGTTTCCGCAACTTAGACTGAAAACATGTAGTGCTAAACCTTCATACAAGGGTCACCAATTAAAATCTTGCCTAGGGCAGCAAATTGGTCAGGGCCGGCTCTGGACACGCCCCTTACTGCTGATTGGCTACAAGTTTGTTTTGGTACTCGGCCCGAGACACTTTACTAGCGCACTTTTGATGCTCATTGCTTTTGTGTTTGAAGGAAAAACGATTTATCGATGCTTTTCAGAGAAACACACACTCTCATTTTGTCCCTTTAGGGGCTCCGTAGGAACATGTTGTAAAGGTTTTGCGGTGTGTGTTCACACACACCCGTTTGACTCGAGCCGTCAGGTCCTGGACGAACAGCTTCCTCAGATTGTGCAGCGTCTGGAGCTCACGAGCCTTCAAACACAAACATCTCATCAATCATAATCATCCACTTCAAATCATAAAACTATACGTTTCTTTATCTTGATATAATATGAATGCAAAAGTGAATTAAAAATAAAAGGCCATTTAAGTAAACTTGCTATGTAATAAAGTCACATTAGTGTTTTAATAAACGTTTGTCATGATGTTGACTAACATATTAAAGCGCATGATATTACATTTATAGTGAATGTATTTTAAATATGCTACATCGCAAAAGACATGATGTACAGTAGCATATACTGTACTTCTGAAGCATTTACTGACCTCATTCATATCTAAAGTTGTATCTGTAAATATTATTTAAAGGACATTATTAATATGTTTAATGCATTACTTATCATATTTAAAAATATTAATGTATAAAATTATAAATATGTAATAATATCATACTTATATTTATAATGGAACGTGTTGATTTATAATATTATAAAATTGCATATATAATATGTATAATATAAATATGTTATTAAATCGATTTAATGTATTACTTATTATATTTCATTATAATTGAACAAATTATCTATAAATTACAAAATTGTATAATATATTTATAATATAATATATTCATTTATAATATTATACAAATGTTATTAAATATATTTTATGCATTACCTATCATATTTAATCATTTGTTTTAGTAATTTAATACATTTATACAATTATAAATATGTAATAATATTATGCTTATATTTATAATATAGTATGTTGATTTATAATATTATAAATATGTTATTAAATCTATTTAATGTACTACTTATTATATTTAATAATATTTTTAGTAATTTAATAAATTATCTATAAATTACAAAATTGTATAATATTATATTTATAATATAATATGTTCATTTATAATATTATACAAATGCTATTAAATACATTTTATGCATTGCCTATCATATTTAATAATATTTGTAGTAATTTATACTTATTTAATATTACATTTAGAATAAAATGTAAATACATTATTTTTAAATATTTAATTGATATATTATTAAATATATTTAAGCATTATAAATGTAATAGTTAATAAATTATTTTTATATAAATTTGTATTTTTAAATATTATTATAATGATTATCAATTAGAGTTGACTAAAGCGCATGCCTGTTATTTGATATTACATTACTTAAGTTAATGTATTTTAAATATGCTACATTTTATGTGCTAAATATTATTATATACTGTCCCATTCAAAAGTTTGGGGTCAGTAAATGTTTTTCTTTTATTCAGCTAAATTTCAATCATAATATTTACTGTATTTTTGATCAAATAAATGAGCAGAAGAGACTCGTTCACAAACCAGTGCTAAAACCCAAATGAATTGAAACTAATTAGAATTAAAAACTCATAACACTCAAAGTGTCCAGAAACATCCCATCAGCTCACACTCACCACGGTCTCCTCCAAACCCTTCATGTCCTGCTTGGTTTGCTCCTGCCGCTCATGAAGATATCTGCAGATATAGGGCTGTTTATGACACGTGTCTTCCCTCAGCGAAGTGTGTGTGTGTGTGTGTGTGTGTGTGTGTGTGTGTGTGTGTGTGTGTGTGTGTGTGTGTGTGTGTGTGTGTGTGTGTGTGTGTGTGTGAGAGACTCACCTGAGCTCCTCCAGCTGACGGGATTTCTCCCACTCGCGGTTCTTCAGAACGCTGAACTCCAGGCTCGTCTGCTCCAGCTGAAGGTTCAGCCTGTGATTGTCACTGAAACACACACACACACACACACAGCGGTTACACACATGACGCTCACAGGCGGAGGACCAATCATTGAGAGGGTTTCTGACTCTTTGAGCTCGTCGATGATCTTCTGTTTGTGGTTGATGTCGTCGCGCAGGCGGCCGAGCTGCTTATGCTGTGGCTCACGGTGAACGTCTGCTTTCTGAGAACAACCCACAGAAATACACACATCCTCACTGTATGAACACACACATCCTCACTGTATGAACACACACATCCTCACCGTATGAACACACACATCCTCACCGTATGAATACACACATCCTCACTGTATGAATACACACATCCTCACTGTATGAACACACACATCCTCACTGTATGAATACACACATCCTCACTGTATGAATACACACATCCTCACCGTATGAATACACACATCCTCACTGTATGAATACACACATCCTCACTGTATGAACACACACATCCTCACCGTATGAACACACACATCCTCACTGTATGAATACACACATCCTCACCGTATGAATACACACATCCTCACCGTATGAACACACACATCCTCACCGTATGAACACACACATCCTCACCGTATGAACACACACATCCTCACCGTATGAACACACACATCCTCACCGTATGAACACACACATCCTCACCGTATGAACACACACATCCTCACCGTATGAACACACACATCCTCACCGTATGAACACACACATCCTCACTGTATGAATACACACATCTTCACTGTATGAATACACACATCCTCACCGTATGAATACACACATCCTCACCGTATGAACACACACATCCTCACTGTATGAACACACACATCCTCACCGTATGAATACACACATCCTCACTGTATGAACACACACATCCTCACTGTATGAATACACACAGCCTCACTGTATGAATACACACATCCTCACCGTATGAATACACACATCCTCACTGTATGAACACACACATCCTCACTGTATGAATACACACAGCCTCACTGTATGAATACACACATCCTCACCGTATGAATACACACATCCTCACCGTATGAATACACACATCCTCACTGTATGAACACACACATCCTCACTGTATGAATACACACATCCTCACTGTATGAACACACACATCCTCACTGTATGAATACACACATCCTCACTGTATGAACACACACATCCTCACTGTATGAATACACACATCCTCACCGTATGAATACACACATCCTCACCGTATGAATACACACATCCTCACCGTATGAATACACACATCCTCACTGTATGAACACACACATCCTCACCGTATGAATACACACATCCTCACTGTATGAACACACACATCCTCACTGTATGAACACACACATCCTCACCGTATGAATACACACATCCTCACCGTATGAATACACACATCCTCACTGTATGAATACACACATCCTCACTGTATGAATACACACATCCTCACTGTATAAATACACACATCCTCACTGTATGAATACACACATCCTCACTGTATGAATACACACATCCTCACCGTATGAACACACACATCCTCACTGTATGAACACACACATCCTCACCGTATGAACACACACATCCTCACCGTATGAATACACACATCCTCACTGTATGAATACACACATCCTCACTGTATGAATACACACATCCTCACCGTATGAATACACACATCCTCACCGTATGAACACACACATCCTCACTGTATGAATACACACATCCTCACTGTATGAATACACACATCCTCACCGTATGAATACACACATCCTCACCGTATGAACACACACATCCTCACTGTATGAATACACACATCCTCACTGTATGAATACACACATCCTCACTGTATGAATACACACATCCTCACCGTATGAATACACACATCCTCACCGTATGAATACACACATCCTCACCGTATGAATACACACATCCTCACCGTATGAATACACACATCCTCACCGTATGAACACACACATCCTCACCGTATGAACACACACATCCTCACCGTATGAATACACACATCCTCACCGTATGAATACACACATCCTCACCGTATGAACACACACATCCTCACCGTATGAACACACACATCCTCACTGTATGAACACACACATCCTCACTGTATGAATACACACATCCTCACCGTATGAACACACACATCCTCACCGTATGAACACACACATCCTCACTGTATGAACACACACATCCTCACTGTATGAATACACATATCCTCACTGTATGAATACACATATCCTCACCGTATGAATACACACATCCTCACCGTATGAATACACACATCCTCACCGTATGAATACACACATCCTCACCGTATGAACACACACATCCTCACTGTATGAATACACACATCCTCACTGTATGAATACACATATCCTCACTGTATGAATACACATATCCTCACTGTATGAATACACACATCCTCACCGTATGAATACACACATCCTCACCGTATGAACACACACATCCTCACCGTATGAACACACACATCCTCACTGTATGAACACACACATCCTCACCGTATGAATACACACATCCTCACCGTATAAATACACACATCCTCACTGTATGAATACACACATCCTCACCGTATGAACACACACATCCTCACTGTATGAATACACACATCCTCACCGTATGAACACACACATCCTCACCGTATGAACACACACATCCTCACCGTATGAATACACACATCCTCACCGTATGAACACACACATCCTCACCGTATGAATACACACATCCTCACCGTATGAATACACACATCCTCACCGTATGAATACACACATCCTCACTGTATGAATACACACATCCTCACTGTATGAATACACACATCCTCACTGTATGAATACACACATCCTCACTGTATGAACACACACATCCTCACTGTATGAATACACACATCCTCACCGTATGAATACACACATCCTCACCGTATGAATACACACATCCTCACCGTATGAATACACACATCCTCACTGTATGAATACACACATCCTCACTGTATGAACACACACATCCTCACTGTATGAATACACACATCCTCACTGTATGAACACACACATCCTCACTGTATGAATACACACATCCTCACTGTATGAACACACACATCCTCACCGTATGAACACACACATCCTCACCGTATGAACACACACATCCTCACCGTATGAACACACACATCCTCACCGTATGAACACACAAATCCTCACCGTATGAACACACACATCCTCACCGTATGAATACACACATCCTCACCGTATGAATACACACATCCTCACCGTATGAACACACACATCCTCACCGTATGAACACACACATCCTCACCGTATGAACACACACATCCTCACCGTATGAACACACACATCCTCACCGTATGAACACACACATCCTCACCGTATGAACACACACATCCTCACCGTATGAATACACACATCCTCACTGTATGAATACACACATCCTCACCGTATGAACACACACATCCTCACCGTATGAACACACACATCCTCACCGTATGAATACACACATCCTCACTGTATGAATACACACATCCTCA
>CM042250.1:53437472-53447472 GCA_023566225.1 Romanogobio albipinnatus
CCGGTTTCCTCCATCTTGCGGTGACAGTCGGACTGTAGATTCTCCAGCTGTTGGCAGCGTTTCACCAGCGACTTCAGCTCGGATTTGACTTTGCTCACATACACTCGCACCACAGCGTGTTCCTCCTCCAACACACCCGACAGGTCACACGGCTGACGGACAGACACACCTTTACTTTATCCTTTTCAATAACTTTTTTATTTGTAAGTCAAAAGTAACATTCAAAAGGAACGTTCAGGGAACATTCAAAATAATGATGTGTATTTCTATAAAGAATGTTATCTTGTTAATTCTTTAGTCCTACTTCTTTTGGCCAACTTTGCTAATACAAATGAACAGTTTAGTCTTGCCAATAATGGACAAGAATTTAAATGAGTTAACTCATGCGTTCACACACTCACTCACCAGTCTGAGGTCACCGTTTCCCAGTATGAAGCTGAAGTCGTTCAGGTCCTTCATGAGGGTGTTTAACACCTCAGTGATGCGTTTCTTCTGCTGGCCGCTCACTTCCTGTAGCCGGGAAAACTCCGCCTCCAAACACATGAGATCCGACTGAGAGGAAGACACAGAATCACATCCGACATTAAATATTCACTGCGCGCGCGCGTGTGTGTGTGTTTATAAACAGCTGATGTTTATATTGTGCTCTAGATCTTACTAATGCTATGCAACAAAAATAAGAAAATCATTTGAATCGAGCTTTAAACCCATTATTAGAATGTTTACAACACACTGATTGCAATTATTTATATCATACACTATATTGCTAAAAGTATTGGGCCGCTCCTCCACATCTCTGAGTTCAGGTGTTCAACCCCTTCATGGCCACCGGTGTATAAATCAAGCACTAGGCCTGCAGACGCTTCTACACACATTAGTGAGAGAATGGGCCGCTCTCAGGAGCTCATCCAAACCTTACATCACCAAGTGCAATGCAAAGCGTGGGATGCAGTGGGGTAAAGTGCGCCGCCACTGGACTCTAAAGCAGTGGAGACGTGTTCTCTGAGTGACCAATCACGCTTCTCTGTCTGACAATCCCATGGATTGATAGTCTGGCGGTTGCCAGGAGAACGGGACTTGCCTGACTGCATTGTGCCAAGTGTAAAGTTTGGTGGAGGGGGGATTATGGGGTGGGGTTGTTTTTCAGGGTTTGGCCCCTTAGTTCCAGTTCCAGGAACTCTTAATGCTTCACCAAGACATTTTGGACAATTTCATGCTCCCATTTTTGTGGGAGCAGTTTGGGGACGGCCCCTTCCTGTCCCAGCATGACTGACCAGTGCACAAAGCGAGTGAGTTTGGTGTGGAGGAACTGGACTGGCCTGCACAGAGTCCTGACCTCAACCCGATAGAAGACCTTTGGGATGAATTAGAGCGGAGACTGAGAGCCAGGCCTTCTCGTCCAACATCAGTGCCTCACAAATGCGCTTCTAGAAGAATCCCCATAAACACACTCCTAAACCTTGTGGAAAGCCTTCCCAGAAGAGCTGACGCTGTTAGAGCTGCAAAGGGTGGGCGACTCCATATTAAACCCTACGGATTAAGAATGGGAAGTTCATGTGCATGTAAAGGCAGGCGTCCCAAAACTTTTGGCAATATAGTGTAGTTCTAAAAATCATTAGAAATATTAAAGAATAGCAGAGTTCACATCAACACTATAACATAATTTTTCCGACAGCCAATCAGCCAAACTGACAGCCAATCAGAAACCAAAAGTGACCGATGACAAACTGCAGTCGTCAGGTGTGATACTAATATAGCTATCGTTCTCAGTGTGAATGGCTTTAAGAGATGTTTGGCGTACGGTTTTGTGCGACAGCTCCCCGGTCAGGCGTCTGTTTTGAGCGCTCTGGTCTTCGGCCTCCTGGCTCTTCTGGTCGTAGTTCAGAGCGAGCTCCTCCAGCGCCTGCAGAACCTCCTTCACCTCGGTCTTCGCGCTGTCATTCTCTGTCTGCAGACGACCCAGCTCACACTGCACACGCTCACTGTCTCCACGCAACGACGCCAGCAGCTGAACACACACACACACACATATAACATTTTCCTGACCTATTTTACACAGCAAGGCTGAAATCAAATCATCCTCTATGCTGTTTTATCTTTTTGTTTTACATCTTTTGGGAATAACCCAGTTCTCAGAACTTTGGCTAATGTTCTCCCAAAGTTCTTACAGTAATGTTAATATAATGTTTGTTCAAAGTAAGCTGCTCTGCTAACAAAAATATGTTCAATAAATATGTTTACTTTGAATGTTTTCTGAACGTTTACATAACATAATGGGAACATAGACTTGGTTGGAGTCGTGTCATAGCTGGGGGCAAGGCGTGGGGGCGGAGTTGTGTCATAGCTGGGGGCGAGGTGTGGGGGCGGAGTTATGTCATAGTTGGGGCGAGGCGTGGGGGCGGAGTCGTGTCATAGCTGGAGGCGAGGCGTGGGGGCGGAGTCGTGTCATAGCTGGAGGCGAGGCGTGGGGGCGGAGGGCGGAGTCGTGTCATTGCTGGGGGCAAGGCGTGGGGGCGGAGTCGTGTCATTGCTGGGGGCAAGGCGTGGGGGCGGAGTCGTGTCATAGCTGGGGGCGAGGTGTGGGGGCGGAGTCGTGTCATAGTTGGGGGCGAGGCATGGGGGCAGAGTCGTGTAATAGCTGGGGGCGAGGCGTGGGGGCGGAGTCGTGTCATAGCTGGAGGCGAGGCGTGGGGGCGGAGTCATGTCATAGCTGGGGGCGAGGCGTGGGGGCGGAGTCGTGTCATAGTTGGGGCGAGGCGTGGGGGCAGAGTCGTGTCATAGCTGGGGGCGAGGCGTGGGGGCGGAGTCGTGTCATAGCTGGGGGCGAGGCGTGGGGGCGGAGTTGTGTCATAGCTGGGGGCGAGGCGTGGGGGCGGAGTCGTGTCATAGCTGGGGGCGAGGCGTGGGGGCGGAGTCGTGTCATAGCTGGGGGCGAGGTGTGGGGGCGGAGTCATGTCATAGCTGGGGGCGAGGCGTGGGGGCGGAGTCGTGTCATAGCTGGGGGCGAGGCGTGGGGGCGGAGTCGTGTCATAGCTGGGGCGAGGCGTGGGGGCGGAGTCGTGTCATAGCTGGGGGCGAGGCGTGGGGGCGGAGTCATGTCATAGTTGGGGACGAGGCGTGGGGGCGGAGTCGTGTCATAGTTGGGGGCGAGGCGTGAGGGCGGAGTCGTGTCATAGCTGGGGGCGAGGCGTGGGGGCGGAGTCGTGTCATGTCAAAATGTCAAAATGTAAATGGATGGGGTAACCCAGTTTAGCCGGTGTAGAATCACTTTTTCCGCTCGACAGAGCAAGATCTATAGAAAAACTGAGCCGTATTGGGTCAGATTGTCCGTACAGTATCTGTGACTGATAAACGACCCAACAGAATCAATGGCCAGAGTGTCAAGCTTGCCAACGATTCTGCTACAGTCTCAAAAGTATGTACATTTCTTCACAATACAGGGCTTAGTATAAGTAGGAGGATTGGGACACATCACAATAAAGTGTTAGCAGATGTTAAGTCCACTAATACTCTAATGACTGATAGTTGACATGCAGTTGCTTAGAGTTAGAATGTCTAAATTGGACTATAGAAATAAATGTAACCACAGTATGCCGTACATTATGCACAGAATGCTAGAATGTAAAGATGTGACAGGAATAGCTCATGTCTCACCTCTACTTGATCCAGCATTTGCTCCTTCAGTTTTTCCACCAGCTGACACTGTAAATTAATCTCATCATCCTGTCAGAGAGAGAGAGAAAATCAATCAGAAACCATATTTCCCATGCATTGACTACAAGCTGTGTGTGTGTGTGTGTGTTTGTGTGTGTGTGTGTGTGTGTGTGAGTGTGTGTGTTTGTGAGTGTGTGTGTTTGTGAGGCTGTGTGTTTGTGAGGCTGTGTGTTTGTGAGTCTGTGTGTTTGTGAGTGTGTGTGAGTCTGTGTGTTTGTGAGTGTGTGTGTTTGTGAGTGTGTGTGTTTGTGAGGCTGTGTGTTTGTGAGTGTGTGTGTTTGTGAGTGTGTGTGTTCGTGAGGCTGTGTGTTTGTGAGTGTGTGTGTTTGTGAGTGCGTGTGTTTGTGAGTGCGTGTGTTTGTGAGTGTGTGTGTGTGTTTGTGTGTTTGTATGCTCTGCTCACACCTTGTCGTCCAGTTGTTTGTAGAGTTTGTGTATCTCTTCCTCGTATTTGAGCTGGTCTTCCTCTGGGATTGGTGCACAGGCGCTGATGCTCTGATTGTCTAAAGCTGCGTCTTCACACACATCAGATTCCACAGCCATGAGATCCAGCGCTGCCACACACTCTCCTACAGCACACACACACACACAACATTCACTCTTACTACAGTACAATTATAATACATTTTGTTTTATTATAAGGTGTCACAGTGTATAATAACATGTTACCCACATTTTCTTCAGGGTTCTCCTCTTAAGCTTTTAGAAACCTTCTGTCGTTCTCTTAGTTTAACCCTTACACTACTCACTTCTCCTAGTAAATAATTAACACACTGAATTAAACATGACATTTTTGAAAAGCATGAAAAGTAAAAAAAACTGAAATAGTATTTTCTAGTAAAATATGCTTTAATAATCTTTGTTTTATTTATTAAAAATGTATTTATTAAATAAAATCAATAAATTATTTATTATTTAATTAGTAATTTATTGTATTATTTATAATTAAATTATTTAAGCTATATCAATATGATCAAACAAATATTTAAATAAAAACTTTAATTTATTTATTTTTTAAATTATATTTAAAACTGATTTTACCATGGTGTATGTTTTTTGTAAAATGTAAAATAAATGTTACATTTATTTATTAATTGTATTATATTAAAATATATGAATGTGATCAAACAAAATTATTTTTTTAAATTTTTTTTTTAAAACTGATTTTATTATGGTGTATGTTTTTTGTCAAATGTAAAATGTTACATTTATTAATTTATTTTATTTTATTAAAATATATCAATATGATCAAACAAATATATATATATATATATTACATTTATATATTATTTAAAACTGATTTTATTATGGTGCATGTCAGCATGTTTTTTTTTTTTTTTTAATGTACCACAATAAACTTAGAGAGTAATATATATTTAGTCATGCCAATATTATATCAATATCAAATAAATATTTGTTATTTACATTTATGCATTTGGCAGATGCTTTTATCCAAAGCGACTTACAGTGCCCTTATTACCGGGACAATCCACCTGGAGCAGCATGGAGTAAAGGAAAGGGCCTTACTCAAGGACACACTGGTGGTGACCGCTGGGATCGAACCAGCAACCTTCTGCATATCAGCTCCATGGTTTAACCCACTGGACCACCATCTCACATCTCATTTATTTAAAACTATGATTTTATGTCTGAAAAGTACGGAGCCCGCAGGTCACCCAGAGGAGAAAAAAAACAATCCGTGCCGACGGTTTTGCAATCCGTTCACTCAGATTTTGCAAACCGTACCCTCAAATTCACAATCCGTGCGCACGGGTTTGTAAAAACTTTACTCACGGATTCATTTTAGAAGAAGAGCAGCAAACTCCCAGGTAGCCTATGGGGTAACCAATCTTATTGTTTTATTGTGTATTATTCATCAAATTATATTAACTGCAGTGATTCTCTATAAACGGGTGGCGGAATACAGCGATTTAATAAGAATTATGAGTCAAAATCTTGTTTAACTGTAATAATCTTAGCACTTTATTATAATTGCCTAATAAACCTGGCATTGTGTATTATGACTGACTTTTAATTTCTTTGTTCCCTTTTCTTCTTCTAAATGCATGAAGCCTTAATACAGCAATAGGCAAATAATAATTATAATAATAATAACAACAACAATTATTTGTATGTGTGTATATATATATATATATATATATATATATATATATATATATATATATATATATATATATATATATATATATATATATATATATATATATATATATATATATATATATATATATATATATATATATATATATATATATATATATATATATACACACAGTGAGGAAAATCAGTATTTGAACACCCTGCTATTTTGCAAGTTCTCCCACTTGGAAATCATGGAGGGTCTGAAATTGTCATCGTAGGTGCATGTCCACTGTGAGAGACATAATCTAAAAAAAAAATCCAGAAATCACAATATATGATTTTTTAACTATTTATTTGTATGATACAGCTGCAAATAAGTATTTGAACACCTGAGAAAATCAGTGTTAATATTTGGTACAGTAGCCTTTGTTTGCAATTACAGAGGTCAAAGGTTTCCTGTAGTTGTTCAGCAGGTTTGCACTGCAGGAGGGATTCTGGCCCACTCCTCCACACAGATCTTCTCTAGATCAGTCAGGTTCCTGGCCTGTCGCTGAGAAACACCAAAGATTCTCTATTGGGTTTAGGTCTGGAGACTGGCTAGGCCACGCCAGAACCTTGATATGCTTCTTACAGAGCCACTCCTTGGTTATCCTGGCTGTGTGCTTCCAAACACGTTTAGTGGAATTATGAGCAAAAAGTTCTATTTTGGTCTCATCTGACCACATGACTTTCTCCCATGACTCCTCTGGATCATCCAAATGGTCATTGGCAAACTTAAGACGGGCCTTGACATGTGCTGGTTTAAGCAGGGGAACCTTCCGTGCCATGCATGATTTCAAACCATGACGTCTTAGTGTATTACCAACAGTAACCTTGGAAACGGTGGTCCGAGCTCTTTTCAGGTCATTGACCAGCTCCTCCCGTGTAGTTCTGGGCTGATTTCTCACCTTTCTTAGGATCATTGGGACCCCACGAGGTGAGATCTTGCATGGAGCCCCAGTCCGAGGGAGATTGACAGTCATGTTTAGCTTCTTCCATTTTCTAATGATTGCTCCAACAGTGGAGCTTTTTTCACCAAGCTGCTTGGCAATTTCCCCGGAGCCCTTTCCAGCCTTGTGGAGGTGTACAATTTTGTCTCTAGTGTCTTTGGACAGCTCTTTGGTCTTGGCCATGTTAGTAGTTGGATTTTTGCTGATTGTATGGGGTGGACAGGTGTCTTTATGCAGCTAACGACCTCAAACAGGTGCATCTAATTTAGGATAATAAATGGAGTGGAGGTGGACATTTTAAAGGCAGACTAACAGGTCTTTGAGGGTCAGAATTCTAGCTGATAGACAGGTGTTCAAATACTTATTTGCAGCTGTATCATACAAATAAATAGTTAAAAAATCATATATTGCGATTTCTGGATTTTTTTTTTTACTCACAGTGGACATGCACCTACGATGACAATTTCAGACCCCTCCATGATTTCCAAGTGGGAGAACTTGCAAAATAGCAGAGTGTTCAAATACTTATTTTCCTCACTGTATATCATAAAATAATTAATGAATGCTTTTAGCATTTAGAACAAGAAAAGGGAACAAAGAAATTAAAAGTCTGTCATAATACACAATGCCAGGTTTATTAGGCAATTATAATAAAGTGCTAAGATTATTACAGTTAAACAAGATTTTGACTCATAATTCTTATTAAATCGTTGTATTCCGCCACCCGTTTATAGAGAATCACTGCAGTTAATATAATTTGATGAATAATACACAATAAAACAATAAGATTGGTTACCCCATAGGCTACCTGGGAGTTTGCTGCTCTTCTTCTAAAATTAATCCGTGAGTAAAGTTTTTACAAACCCGAGCACACGGATTGTGAATTTGTGGGTACGGTTTATTAATCAGTGGGCACGATTTGTTAAACCGAGGGAACAGTTTAAGAATTTGTGATCATGGTTTATAAACTGAGGGAACGGATTGCAAAACCGTCGGCACGGATTGTTTTTTTTCTCCTATAGGTGACCGGCCGGGCTCCGTAGTACGGCCATGTATTACCGAGGTAAACGTCTGATGAATCTACCGCCATGTTACCCGGGTCTGCGTCCTCACCGTTACACCAGCGGTTCAGCTCCGCCTCCAGTCTCTGGATGTTCTCCTTCAGGTTCTTGTTCTTCTCCTTCTCCTTCTCATACTTCCTCTTCCACTGCTCTGCTGTCAGCTCCAGGTTCACCGACGCCGTGTTCTTGATGGTCTTTGCGCTGAGAGAGATGGAGTGAGTGTGTGAGGGATGTATGTGCGAGCATCAGTTGGGTTATATGTGTGTGTGTGTGTGTGTGATGTTACCGTTGTCCGAACATCAGAGTGGATTTGGTCTCGGCGTCGTTGAAGGCAGAAGGCGAGCAGCAGATGAACATGGTGGTTCTGCAGTTTCCGCCCAGGGAGTCCTGCAGGATCCGCGTCATCTTGCTGTCCCGGTACGGCACGTGAGTCTTCTGCACCGACACACACACACACACACACACACACACACACACACAGTTTAACGGGTTACGGCGATCTGTCTGTCCCTCTGAAGGGAAAGAGAGGCATTAGTGTAACTCACGGTTCCTTCAGCCAGAGCTGAGATGACGTTTCCCAGCGCAGACAGAGACTTGTTGATGTTCTTGGCTTCATCCAGGACGGCTCCCTCCGCTCCTGTCTTACTCACCTGGACAAACAACAAGAGCGGTCAAATGTGTGGGGTCAGGAAGAAATTAATACTTTTATTCAGCAGGGATGCATTAAAATGATCAAAACATTCTATTTCAAATAAATGCTTCATCAAAGATTGTTGTATATGCATGTATAATTATTTGAGGGCAGGATACACTAAAAAAATGTCCAGTGTCTGTTAAATACATAGATCAGGCATAACATTATGAAGTGATGATCTCCTGTTAGTGGGTGGGATATATTAGGCAGCAAGTGAACATGTTGTCCTCAGAGTTGATGTGTTAGAAGCAGGAGAAATGGGCAAGCGTGAGGATTTGAGCGAGTTTGACAAGGGCCAGATTGTGACGGCTAGACGACTGGGTCAGAGCATCTCCAGAACTGCAGCTCTTGTGGGGTGTTCCCGGTCTGCAGTGGTCAGTCTCTATCAAAAGTGAAGGACCAGTGGAGAACCGGCCACAGGGTCATGGGCGGCCGAGGCTCATTGATGCCCGTGGGGAGCGAAGGCTGGCCCGTGTGGTCCGATCAAACAGACGAGCTACTGGAGCTCAAACTGCTCCAGAAGTTAATGCTGGTTCTGATAGAAAGGGCTCAGAATACACAGAGCATCTCAGTTTGAGGAGTATGGGGCGGCACAGCCGCTGACCAGTCAGGGTGCCCATGCTGACCCCTGTCCACCGCCCAAAGCACCAACAGTGGCACGAGCATCAGAACTGGACCACGGAGCAATGGAAGAAGGTGGCCTGGTCTGATGATCACGTGTTCTTCTACATCACGTGGATGGCCGGGTGTGTGTGCGGGGCTTACCTGGGGAACACATGGCACCAGGTGCACTATGGGAAGAAGGCGTGGCGGCGGAGGCAGTGATGCTTTGGGCAATGTTCTGCTGGGAAACCTTGGGTCCTCCATCATGTGGATGTGACTTTGACACGTCCCACCTACCTAAGCATTGCTGAGCCCATGTCCAGCCTCTCATGGGGACGGTATTCCCTGTGGCTGTGGCTCTTTCAGCAGATAATCGGCCTCCAAATTCCCCAGATCTCAATCCAATCGAGTGGGATGTGCTGAACAAACAAGTCCGATCCATGGAGGCTCTACCTCGCAACTTACAGGACTTAAAGGATCTGCTGCTAACATCTTGGTGCCACAGCACACCTTCAGAGGTCTAGTGGAGTCCATGCCTCGATGGGGGACCAACACAATATTAGGAAGGTCATAATGTTATGCCTGATTGGTGTAAATTCAAGTATAAACTGTGTATTGCATTTTTTTATTGCACATATGTTTCTCTTAAATGTTCTCCGGAGAAATAAAGACTCAAACGAGTCACTATTTGTCCAGTAAGAGCTCAGAGCTCATGTTGAGATCTTTGACATCTCTTCTGAAACTCTGGCAGAGACACGTGTGACACTAACAGGATCTCTTCTCTATTGAATCTCACTGCAGGAGTAACGTTTGAGGCATTAATGAGTCTCTCTGTG
>CM042250.1:53452472-53469972 GCA_023566225.1 Romanogobio albipinnatus
AGACGGCCTCGACCAATGATGAGGGTCTGAGACAGGACCCACAGACAGATGGGATGGATGGATGGATAGACAGATGACGATGGATGGATGGATGGATGACGATGGATGAATGGATGGATAGTTAGACAAAGAGACAGACAGATGACAAAGGATGGATTGATTGATGGATGGATGGATGGATGGATGGATAGACAGATGACAAAGGATGGATTGATGGATGGATGGATAGACAGATGACAAAGGATGGATGGATGGATGGATGGATGGATAGACAGATGACAAAGGATGGATTGATGGATGGATGGATGGATAGACAGATGACAAAGGATTGATTGATGGATGGATGGATTGATTGATGGATGGATGGATGGATGGATGGATGGATGGATAGACAGATGACAAAGGATGGATTGATGGATGGATGGATGGATGGATAGACAGATGACAAAGGATGGATGGATGGATGGATAGACAGATGACAAAGGATGGATTGATGGATGGATGGATGGATAGACAGATGACAAAGGATTGATTGATGGATGGATGGATTGATTGATGGATGGATGGATGGATGGATTGATGGATGGATGGATGGATGGATGGATGGATGGATGGATGGATGGATAGACAGATGACAATGGATGGATGGATGGATGACGATGGATGGATGGATAGTATGATCGATAGATGGATGGATGGAAATAATAATTATTTTTATAAAGGGACACTGTAGTTTAAAAATACCTCACATGCATGAAATATGTAACACACACACACACACACCAAGAGGCTCCTCCTCCAGCCGATACTGAAGGGCCTTAAACTGCAGTTCATGGACTGGCCACTAGAGACAGACTCCAGAAGGAGCAGAATCTCATTGAGCTCATGTTAAAATGGCCAACTCTACAGCAGAAGAACACATGTTTACAGTCTGGGACAAACTGTGCTTCTGGTCTGTACGGCTAATGTTGCCCTTCATGACGACTAAGAGGGGGGGAATGTTTTATAACTCATTCCTTTACATTATATAAAGCAGCCATTCCCAAACTGTGGTCCGTGAGGGGACTGCAGTGGGTCCGTGGAAAGGCAAAATAAATAAAAAATTACCAGGAAATTCCCATAAAAATAAAAAGTAAAAAGAATATGTAGGCCTATACTGATTTAAAATTTAAATTAAATTGTCAAGTTATTGTGTGATTACTAAAATAGGCAAGTGGCGCTCGGCCGAGACGTTCAAGTTCAGTGCCTCACTTTTTTCACTTTAAATAATGACTCTAATAATCCCCTAAAAGGTTTTGAAATGTTGACTATATCCAAGTGTTCTTATTACTGTATAGATTTCATACTCCATTGCAAAATAAGCCTGTTGTTTAAATGAACCCGATTATGCACTTGAGTTAATAAATCAAATAAATATGTGGCAGCCGTTGTACACAGTAAACTTTATTTTAACAAGCCTGCTGTACTGATGTGATGACCAGTTATAGTTTCAGTGCTAGTGAGCCGATTTAGAGGTGCGGATTCATTCAGGCCGGTCTGTGTGTAGACATATATTTTATTATGTGTGTTATGAGGTGGTCCACGAAATTTCTTGATAACAACTAGTGGTCCACACACACACAAAGTTTGAAAACCCCTGATATAAAGCATTAAAGTTCTGCATAATTAAGGGCGTGGCCACTTTGAGTGACAGGTGGATAGCCATTTATCTGCTGTCTGTTAGTCATCGCGTCACTTAAGCTCCGCCCACGTTTTGCCCATGTTCTGTTATCCGGGAGTATACTTTGAGCTTCAGAACGGCTCATCAGAATCCTATGGGGGACATCCCGGACACTATATCCATATTTTTTTACAGTCTATAACACACACACACACGCACGCGCACACATGGGAGTCGTGCCTGTTCTAATTAAACATGAAAGCAATTAGAGGTGAAGCAACGCACTGACACACACACACACACACACTTCACATTAGAGCTCCAGTCAGTAATGAGTCCCTCTCTGCAGTTTCCATGAGCTTTAACTGATCCTCAGAGGAGCATCAGAGTCTACAGAAACACCTGAAGAGACACACACACACACACACACACACACACAAACGTTAGACAGCGCCGCGTGTTTGTGATGACATAACACTTAACCTGTCGCAGCTCTCAGTGCGTTCACAGCGGCGTCTTAAAATAGAGCATCACACTGGTTGGTTTATGTCTGTCTGTGCTTGAAAGAATCATAATGAGCGTCATAAAACACACACACACACACACACACACACACACACAGTGTTCACGGCTGGAGTCTGCAGATGTGAGCGAGGCTGCTGCGATGAGATAATCAGCACAGTCTGTTTGAATCATCTCACGACTGCCCAGAGTAACACAGGAAATGAAATTAAGAGCAGATTGAAGAGCGAGGGATGAGCAGAGGAAGATAAAACATCCGCAGCTGAGCCGGGCTGAGCGTGAGGGATTGTGGGATACGCTCTAATGGCTTCAGTCCAGCAGAGCTCACCCATTAGCATTTACCTCTTTATCAGCTTCATCCATCCATCCCTCTCTCCACTGCTGCTGTTCATTTACAATCATGTTTACAATGACAGATAGATAGATAGAGAGAGAGAGAGAGAGAGAGATAGAAATATAGATAGAGAGAGAGAGAGAGACAGAGATAGAAATATAGATAGATAGATAGATAGATAGATAGATAGATAGATAGATAGATAGATAGATAGATAGATAGATAGATAGATAGATAGATAGATAGATAGATAGACAGACATCTAATGATAGATGCATTAACTAACTGACTAGAAGACTGTTGTCTACACACGTGTGTGCGTGTGTGCGTGTGTGTGTGTGTGTGTGTGTGTGTGTGTGTGTGTGTGTGTGTGATTTTCTCTGCTTTTACATGCACGCTTGGTAAAGAGCCTTGTGGCTTTGGCATGAAAATGACTAATTCTAACCAATCAGAGCACAGTGTTCTTTTCATAGATGGGGTTTCATAGAGACAGGAAGTAAACAGAGCGTTACTGACAGACTGGGAAGAGAGGAGCTGCAACAATGGAGGATATGAGGAGATAATCAACATGAACCAGAACCAGAGCCACAACCAGACACCAGTGTCTAACAAACTCATGTTTTCTTGAACTGTGAATGATGGATGTGATGTGTATCGAGCAGGGCTTGTTTTAAACTGCATTGCTGAAAACTGACCCGTCTGCAAAACCCCAAACTGACAGCAAACGATCTCTCTCTCTCTCTCTCCTCTATTTTATGCTGCATTCGTATCTTTCTCCCTCATATCTCTGTCTTTCATTAAATCCTGCAGCTGATCTGGGGTCAGAATGAGTCTCACACAGAACGACTTTCAGACAGACTTCAGAGGTGAGGATGGTGAAGGTCAGCGAGTCCTGAGCTTAAAGAACAGGTCTGTTGAGTACTACCATCAGTATCATCTCCTCAGCATCCCAGATAGCTTAGAAGAACTCGATGTTGCAACAGAAACTATTGACTCTCTCTTTTCCAGTACTTTAGACACAGTTGCTCCTCTGCGCTTAAAGAAGATTAAAGAAAATAGTCCAACGCCGTGGTACAACGAGCACACCCGGCCCTTAAAACAGCAGCCAGAAAAATGGAGCGCAGCTGGAAGAAAACAAAACTAGAGGTATTTCGTAATTTGTGGAAAGAGCACATAATCGCATACAGAAAGGCCGTAAGAACTGCTAGATCTGCTTATTTCTAGGGGTGTGACGGTTAGTATATAACCGTGAGACCGACGGTTATAGTTAAACACCGTCATTAGAACTCTATAACCGCCAAAACCGTGTTATTAAAATATTATTTACAAACATACAAAAAAAAAAATTTTTTTTTTAGATAGGTTCCCTCAGCTGACAAGGGAAACGGAGGCGAAGTTAGTGGTGCTTCGGAGGCTGAGCTGCTGGAGATGATTCGGGAGAGGTCTGTGCACCACCCCCTACCAAGAAGAGAAATCTTGGAGATCTCCTTAATAAACGGAGGTCCGAAATCTCTGCCCCTTTACCGATCAGAGCGCGCGCTGACACGGAGTTAACCCGCTATCTCCAACTGACTCTACGGCTAATCCACTAGCATGGTGGAGAGACAATAAAACACGCTATCCGCTCTTAGCAAAATTGGCACGTAAATACATGTGTATTTGTGCTACAAGCACAGCATCAGAGCGAGTTTTTAGCACTGCGGGTAACATAGCTACCCCTGTCAGATCGTCACTAAAACCAAGTAAAGTGAACATGGTGTTCCTGTCACGGTAATTAGGTAAATCGGTAGATAATATAGGCCCTACTATATCTCTTTACATAAATACTATTTTCTACTTAAAACTATAATTTCGTTATTTTTACTAACCCAAATAATGACTCGTCCGCACGTGAGGGGGAAAAATAGCTTCCTTCCACTTAAGAGTTGAGCTCTTTATATTTTAATATATCTCTTTACATAAATACTATTTTCTACTTTTAAAAATTAATTTCGTTATTTTACTAACCCAGTGTTTTGTATGTGAATGCTGTTTCACGTGAATATTACCACAGGAGTGAAGCACAAAGCTTCATTTAGCCTACAAAGGAAATAATGATCAGAGAGCACTTTTTCATTCTGCTTTGTGATCTGGATCTGGTCAATCGATTTTCCGTGAATTTTAAAAAATAGGCCTAGTCCATTTTATCCCAATGGACATGGACATCTCGTTTCTTTTCCCAAATCTTCACTCACGTCGCACACATTTTCGCAGGGGATTATAAACATTTCTTCCTTTCGTTTGCTTACAATTAAGTCTATTATAACTATTCACATCAATTACTGTGGGAAAGTATAAAAACACACTGTGGGACGAATACCTTTTTACTTCAAATTGTATTTAACACAGTTTGTTCTTGTTATTAAACTTAGTAAGGCGCGTCAAGTTTGGTTCCCTTTCGAACGGTCAGTTCGTACTGCGTCTTTAAGACGCTGTATGGGTAGGTTCTCCTACTCGAATATACTGAAGTAATTGTAAAATCACGCAGTGCTACTGCCCAGTCAAAACGGTGTCGAGACATCTCGCACGCTATTGGCTGGCCAGTGGGAACTGCATGAACCAATGGCAGAACAGCGTAATCTGAGCGAACCAAAGGGCACAAAGCCCGCGAAGCTGAGCGCAAGAGCCCGCGAAAGGGGCATATAAAATACGCTGTAACTGTCAAAAACGTCAGATTAATCTCCTTCAGCGACGATCTACGGTCCTCGCTGATAAACTCGAACTACACCACCTTCACCGTGAATTGACGAGCCTGCAGCGGAATAGCGAGCTAGCCAGCCCGGACGTCCTGCGAGAGTCAGCGGCCTGCTGTATTTTTCAGCGCGCTCAAATCGCCAGCGATCCCGCGAGCTGTCACGCCTTTCCCCTGCGCTCTTTGGTGAAACACTACGGTGTATCCTTTCTGTACAATACTGAGAAAAACATATCACTTGTGTGCAGTACTTACCTGCACTAGGAGGATAACCACGACGGGTGCGTGATCTGTCTGGGCAAGGCCCACGCGGACGCTGCTCTTGCCGGGTCCGGCTGCTCTCACTGCGAGGGTATGCCCATTTCCTCCCTCCGTTCGCGGATAGCGCTCTTTTCAGAGCGCGACCCCGGCCCTCGCGCTCTCCCGTTCCCCTTTCCGCCCGAGCCGCGGCGGGAAAGAACGGCGGAGCCAGAGGGCTGAGTATACCGAGGCTAGCGAGTTCACGTCGGCCCAGTGCCCGCGTGACTCGTCTTCACCTCAGAGAGACGTTTCCCCTGTGACTTTCCCTCGATCGGACCTGCTCCCTCCGCTCAACGCTGAGGGCTTGGTCTCATTCTGCGGCAATGAGGAAGACGAATCCGCACGATTACCAACGTCTCGCTCTTCCTCTTCTCTCACTCGGGCCGCGCTAAGAAGCGCCGCGGACAGAGAATGCCAGAGTGGACGAGCGAACTAATGCCGGAGCTTCCCGCATTACTCGCTCTCAGACTGCTGGAGATATTGAGAGCGCGGCCGTTACAGACTCCGCTTTCTACAGCGGCAGCGCGTGCTCCCTCTCTCTCTCTCAGCGCGCGCTCACTATCGAGAGCGTGACCTACGTCATTGCTGTCTAGCGCATAATGGCGGCCAAGCCCTGCGCCTTTTTCACTCTCTATCACTTCTCTCAGTTCTATTCAGACGACTAGAGAGGTTCAACAATGTAGTAAACGAGCCTGTTATGAAGCACGCCCACACTACAAAACCAAAACACCATCGAGAGCGCGACTTACATCATAGCCACGCCCTCTGCTGTTACGTGCACTTTCGCACACAGGGTCGCTGGTTCGAGCCCAGCTCTCACAGGTTTCTCATGGAGTCTCAATTAAGTGAATGGCGGCCAAGCACTCCACCACTTCTCTCAGTCCCCTATTCAGGCGACTGAAGAGGTTCAACAGTGTAGTAAACGAGCCTGTTATGAAGCACGCCCCCCCCTACAAACCAAAACACCGCCGAGAGCACGACTTACGTCATAGCCACGCCCTCTGCTGTTACGTGCACTTTCGCACACAGGGTTGCTGGTTCGAGCCCCGCTCTCACAGGTTTCTCATTGAGTCTCAATTTAGTGAATGGCGGCCAAGCACTCCACCACTTCTCTCAGTCCCCTATTCAGGCGACTGAAGAGGTTCAACAGTGTAGTAAACGAGCCTGTTATGAAGCACACCCTACATACCAAACACAGTTGAGAGCGCGACTTACGTCATAGCCACGCCCTCTGCTGTTACGGTGCACTTTTGCACACAGGGTTGCCGGTTCGAGCCCCGCTCTCACAGGTTTCTCAGTGAGTCTCAATTTAGTGAATGGTGGCCAAGCACTCCACCACTTCTCTCAGTCCCCTATTCAGGTGAATGGAGAGGTTCACCATTACAGTAAACGAGCCTGTTATAAAACATGCACGCCTGTACACAAAACGTTGTATTAACGGCGATCCTAATAAACAATTAAGAGTTTTTTCCTCTGTTATGACTGCAGGCAGTGTGTCCCCTACATAGGGTGTACCCCTATGCACTGTTAATTCAGCGCTATAGAACCACTCAAAAGTCCTGCTGTGGCTGGATTACCACCACAGACTTCCTTTACATTCTCTCAATCCCCTCAGTTCAGGCGACTGGAGATGTAAATATTGCAGTCAACTAGCCTGTTGTCAAACATGCTCGCCTGTACACCAATGCTGTTTTAACAACGACCTTACTAAAATACGTGCACCTTGCACATAAGCACTGTTCTCACAGATTTTCGCTCTTTAGCGCGCGCCCACTACAAGTGTGCTCCGCTACACATAAGTGCTGTCCGCACAGTGTCACAAACACAAACCAACCGGCGGACATCTGAACAGAGCCCTTATCAAATGGCTTTCAGAATGCTGACAAAACTGAACACAGAAAGCAGCCCTGACAGGCTGATCAGGAAGAGAGGAGGTTTGAGTCCCGCCCAAGCCGGTCCGCCTCCCAAAAGACTCTGAGTCTCCTCACGGCCCGTTTTTTGTTCCGGTCAGGGAGAAAAACATACTGTTCTGAATGTTTTTTCATGCAATGATTGTAAACTACGAGTCTGCTTAATGCGTGTTCCCTGCATTTTACCGCCATAAGGCGAGTCTTTTGAGATTCGCGTTCGACGGGAAGGCTTATCAGTACACAGTCCTGCCATTTGGCCTGTCCCTGGCCCTCCGCACTTTCATGAGGTGCATGGATGCAGCTCTCTCCCCCTTAAGACAAGCGGGAATGCGCATTCTGAACTACCTCGACGACTGGCTCATACTGGCCCAGTCAGAGGAAGAAATAAAATCTCACAAATCTATGCTACTCAGCCATCTAGAATGCCTGGGTCTCAGAATAAATACAGCCAAGAGCTTATTGCTTCCCAGGCAGAGAACCTCCTTCCTGGGAACGATTTTAGACTCAGCCCAAATGAGGGCGTGGCTATTGGACGAACGCGCTCTGACTACACAGCAGCTTGCATGTTCATTCAAAATGGGAACCAACACACCCCTAAAAAATTTCAGAGAATGCTAGGCCTAATGGCAAAAGCTTCTCCAGTACTTCCGCTGGGTATGAAGCACATGCGCCCCCTGCAGTACTGGCTGAAATCACGGGTTCCTTCCCAAGCGTGGCATTCAGGCCAGCTTTGGATCAAAGTGGGCCGCGGCTGTGTCAAAGCCCTGGCCCCGTGGTCACTTGGAAACAGTTTCCAGACGGGTGGTGGTCACCACGGACACCTCCAACTCAGTTTGGGGCGCTCTGTACGAGGGCGAACCGGCCTTCGGCTCATGGTCGAGCACGGAGTCACGGTTGCACATAAACTGCCTAGAAATGCTGGCAGTAGTGCTAGCCCTCAAGACTTTTTTACCACGTCTCTCAGGTCACCATGTTCTAGTCCGCACGGACAACACGACTGTGATCTCCTACATAAACCGCCAAGGCGGGCTCAGGTCGAGATGGCTCAACCAACAGGTCAGACATCTCCTCCTATGGGCAAAAGGCAAATTACATTCACTAAAAAGCAGTGCATGTGCCAGGCAGACTGAACCAGGGAGCAGACATGCTCTCCAGGGGCCTCGTGTCCCCGGGGGAATGGGCCATCCATTCCTAAATGGTTCAAATGATATGGAGTGTTTTTGGGAGGGCAGAGGTCAACCTCTTCGCCTCCGAAGACAACTGTCATTGCCCAATCTATTTTTCAAAGAACAAGGATGCGCTGGCCCACAAATGGCCCAGCTGCATACTTTATGCTTTTCCACCAGTACCGCTCATTCCCCAAATTTTAAAAAGGATCAGGGAATGAGAGCACACAGTCCTGCTAGTGGCTCCACTCTGGCGAACCCACATTAGGTTTCCCGAGTTGATTCAGTTACTATCAGCAGCCCCATGGCCAGTTCCCCTAAGGAAAGATCTCCTTTCTGAGGCGAACGGGACAATCCGGCACCCCCACCCCAAAATTGTGGGCGTTACATGTTTGGCAACTCAAGGGGGGCTCAAGAACCTCCCAGTGAGTGTCTTGAGCACCGTCAGTGAAGCTAGAGCTCCGTCTACTAGACGTCTCTATGCCCTTAAATGGTCAGTGTTCTCTGACTGGTGTTCAGTCAGGAACTATAACCCAGTGTCATGCGAGATATCACAATTCTTGTTTTTCTATAAGAGATGTTGGATGCAGGACACACTCCATCCACACTCAAAGTCTACACGGCAGCTATCGCCGCATCTCATACGCCTATAGCTGGCCAATCAGTACGCAGACACACCATGGTCATAAAATTCTTAAAAGGAGCCAGGAGGCTTAACCCCCTTCTCCCTCCTACGGTGCCATCCTGGGACCTTCATTGGTCCTAAGAGCACTAAAAAAGACCTCCCTTCGAGCCGCTGCAGACGGCTGAATTAAAGCCACTTTCGCTGAAAACTGCCCTGCTACTAGCACTGGCATCTGTTAAGCGTGTCAGTGACATTCAAGCGTTATCTGTGAACGCATCATGTTTAGATTTGGCCCAGGCGATTCTAAAGTCATCCTCAAACCAGGGCATGGTTATGTACCTAAAGTGCTTTCAACACCGTTCAAAGCACAGGTAATCACTCTCTCTGCCCTCCCCACTTCGGAGGATGAGAGACAGTTACACCTGCTCGGCCCTGTTAGGTCGCTTAGAGCATATATTGAGCGGTCCTCCCACTTTAGACAGTCGGAGCAGCTCTTTGTAAGTTTTGGTGACCGAACTAAGGAACTTCCGGTCACCAAACAAAACCTAGCCAGATGGCTAGTGGACGCGATAGCGTTAGCATATGACACTATGGGCCTCCAATGCCCCATAGGTGTCAAAGCTCACTCCACCAGAGGCATGGCCTCCTCTTGGGCGTGGTCTAGTGGAGTTTTCTATGGGTGACATTTGTAGATCGGCAGGTTGGTCCTCACCATCTACTTTAACCAGATTCTTCAGTCTGGATGTACCTGCACTGCAGGCACAAGTCCTCGCTGTATAAAAATACTAAGACGGCCTAACGAATATCAGACGGCCTTGTAAGCCCGTCCCCGTCATAAGTTGGCATTGGGGCCTTCATATGCTTCAATGCTTACACATTCCTTATAGTTACCGGCCTCTATGAGCCCAGTAGTATAAGACGTGTGTACATATATATTATTAATATAAATGATGTGTCGGTAACTCTAGTCTTGAGCCCTTTCTAATAAGTGTTCAAACTTGAGGGAGTACATGTCACTGCGCTTATCATAGCACGGCGGGATTTTACAGGTTCCCATACAGCGTCTTAAAGACGCAGTACGAACTGACCGTTCGAAAGGGAACGTACTCGGTTACTTAACGTAACCTCGGTTCCCTGAGATAAGGGAAGGAGTACTGCGTAGACGGCCGTGCTATGGCGCTGACTCGGGTGATCGTCGCTTCAGTCGATTTAACCTGACGTTTTTGACAGTTACAGCGTATTTTATATGCCCCTTTCGCGGGCTCTTGCGCTCAGCTTCGCGGGCTTTGTGCCCTTTGGTTCGCTCAGATTACGCTGTTCTGCCATTGGTTCATGCAGTTCCCACTGGCCAGCCAATAGCGTGCGAGATGTCTCGACACCGTTTTGACTGGGCAGTAGCACTGCGTGATTTTACAATTACTTCAGTATATTCGAGTAGGAGAACCTACCCATACAGCGTCTTAAAGACGCAGTACTCCTTCCCTTATCTCAGGGAACCGAGGTTACGTTAAGTAACCGAGTACGTTTATTTGAATAGCGCATTTCACACACGCGGCGGTGATTTTAGTTTCGTTTTCTCTGGCAGTGAATAATCAAACATTGCCTAAATGTCTTGACCTTGTGTGGAAGATAAAATCCGCTCTTCAGACATTTTACAAAAAGTGTTGCCTTGCAACATCAGGAGAAAACATGAAGATGAAGATATTCGAGAAGGTGTCTATCCAGCTTGTGTCCCATTTGTCTCAAAGCGCAGAGCGGTATAGCCTATATGACGCATCTTTGCGGGGAAATAGTATGAATCAAATATTTTTCTAACTAATATTTAATTTTCTTATATTCTTGAGGTAACCATTATTTACTGAAAATCGTTTAAATGTTTTATAGGCTGTGGTGTTTCACTGACGGAAGTGCTAAAATAAACATGCATGCTTATGGAAATCATTTGAGGCTGAAACACCCCCCCCCCCCCCCCCCCCCCCCCGACGACGGTTATGTTACGAACCGTCACATTAGACTCGCATCATAACCGTCATCACCAATTCTGAAACCGGCACACCCCTACTTATTTCTCAACTCTCTTGGAAGAAAACAAACACAACCCGAGGTATTTATTCGATACAGTGGCTAAATTAACCAAAAATAAAGCTTCAACTTCTGATGATTGTAAACAGCACAGCAGTAATGACTTTATGAACTTCTTCACATGTAAGATTGATAATATTAGGAAGAAAATTTTAACCATGCAGCCGTCTACTACAGTATCACATCAGACAGAGCATTGTAGTGTCACTGAGGAAAAATTACACTCATTCACTGCTATAGGAGAAGAACACACACACACACACACTCACACACACTCATTCACTGCTATAGGAGAAGAAGAATTGGCTAAACTCGTTAAATCATCAAAATCAACAACATGTATGCTTGACCCTGTACCGACTAGGCTATTAAAAGAGATGCTACCAGAGGTCATAGATCCTCTTCTTAATATCATTAATTCATCTTTGTCATTAGGATATGTACCGAAAACTTTTAAGTTGGCTATTATTAAAACACTTATTAAAAAAACGCAACTTGATCCTACAGAATTAGTCAATTATAGACCAATCTCAAATCTACCCTTTCTGTCAAAAATACTTGAAAAGGCAGTGTCTTCACAATTATGTTCCTTTTTAGAAAGAAATGGTATCTGTGAGGATTTCCAGTCAGGATTTAGACCGTATCATAGTACTGAGACTGCTCTCATCAGAGTTACACATGATTTACTCTTATCATCCGATCGTGGCTGTATCTCTCTATTAGTGTTACTCGATCTTAGCGCTGCATTCGATACCATCGACCACAACATTCTTTTGAATAGACTCGAAAATTATGTAGGTATTAGTGGAATTGCTTTATCATGGTTTAGATCAGTGGTTCTCAACTCCAGTCCTGGGGACCCACTGCTCTGCACATTTTGTATGTCTACCTTATTTAAGGCACCTGATTCTGATCATCAGCTCGTTAGGAGAGAGCTCCATGAACTGAACTGAGTGTGTCAGATAAGAGAGACACAAAATCTGCAGAGCAGTGGGTCCCCAGGACTGGAGTTGAGAACCACTGGTTTAGATCATACCTATGCGACCGTTATCAGTTTGTAGCAGTAAATGAAGAGATGTCACACTGCTGCAGAACAGATCCTGATGAAGAGATCTGGGTTAGTTACACTGAGCATAAATTAGAACATGATTATCAGGAGAGAGCCATTGAAAATTACTACAAACTGAAATTTAATTTACATTCTGGAGGAGCAACACATTTACATACAAATGCTCATTAATCTTCTCGAAATAGAAGCTAAACCACAGACGGCAGATATAAACTGCTGAAAGAGGATGAGTTCTCTCCTAGAGCAGTTCATGTTGATTATCTCCTCATATCCTCCATTGTTCCTTATTAACCCCACCATTTCCACTCCTTAAAGCTGAACTATGTAACATTTTTTCAGTAAAATATCCAAACACCACTCGGCCAGTGTTATATATTTTGTTCAGTTGAGTACTTACAATATCCCAAACGTTTCCAACTATTTGTAAATGGTGAGATGCTATTTTACCCGAGGAACCGGGACGTGTGAGGGCGTGGCCTGTCGATGACATCATATCTGCGTTCCCCTCAGTTTCTGGTTTTATTCTGCATAAACGCTTTCCTCTGCAGTGTGAACAAGTGTCATAGCAGCCGGCGAGAGACCGCACAGAGTAACGCCATCCCATCATCAACACACTCAGATGTGTCTAATATGATCAACAGAACTGCGTTACCTCACACTCATGAGCAACTGTGGTATAATAAAAGTCCCGCCGGCGACTGTGGCATAATAAAAGTCCCGCCGGCGACTGTGGCGACTGTGGCATAATAAAAGTCCCGCTGGCGACTGTGGCATAATAAAAGTCTCGCCGGCGACTGTGGCATAATAAAAGTCTCGCCGGTGACTGTGGCATAATAAAAGTCCCGCTGGCGACTGTGGCATAATAAAAGTCTCGCCGGCGACTGTGGCATAATAAAAGTCCCACCGGCGACTGTGGCATAATAAAAGTCTCGCCGGTGACTGTGGCATAATAAAAGTCTCGCCGGTGACTGTGGCATAATAAAAGTCTCGCCAGCGACTGTGGCATAATAAAAGTCCCACCGGCGACTGTGGCATAATAAAAGTCCCACCGGCGACTGTGGCATAATAAAAGTCTCGCCGTGACTGTGGCATAATAAAAGTCCCACCGGCGACTGTGGCATAATAAAAGTTTCGCCGGGGACTGTGGCATAATAAAAGTCTCGCTGGTGATTGTGGCATAATAAAAGTCTCGCCGGTGACTGTGGCATAATAAAAGTCTCGCCGGTGACTGTGGCATAATAAAAGTCCCACCGGCGACTGTGGCATAATAAAAGTTTCGCCGGGGACTGTGGCATAATAAAAGTCTCGCCGGTGACTGTGGCATAATAAAAGTCCCACCGGCGACTGTGGCATAATAAAAGTCTCGCCGGTGACTGTGGCATAATAAAAGTCTCGCCGGTGACTGTGGCATAATAAAAGTCTCGCCGGTGACTGTGGCATAATAAAAGTCCCACCGGCGACTGTGGCATAATAAAAGTTTCGCCGGGGACTGTGGCATAATAAAAGTCTCGCCGGTGACTGTGGCATAATAAAAGTCCCACCGGCGACTGTGGCATAATAAAAGTCTCGCCGGTGACTGTGGCATAATAACTGTGGCATAATAAAAGTCTCGCCGGTGACTGTGGCATAATAAAAGTCGAATGTAGATCGAATGCAGATCTAATAATATCATATTCTCCCATTTCTCCAAACCATTTATGGCCATTTAAGACATAAACTGTGTTTAAGTGACTGCTCTCCAATCCGGTCATTTTGACATAGTCTAAGTGTTGTGTATTTGATGGTTTAGACGCGCACATGAAGCCTAATGTATAATGTGCAAGTCAGTCCGTTTCACACACAGCGCGCGCGCGCACACACACACACACACAAGCCACCTTGAAGTTGGAAACAGCGTCTCTTCTGTGGATTATTGTGCATTTAACAGCTTTTTTTATCACCAAACACGTCCTGCATTTTAGCAACAGTAGACACTGCCTTTTACAACAATCACTGATTCTAACGTTAAGTTTAGGTGAAGGGCAGGAAGTTGCACTCGTCGGAACACGGCTAGTTTATAATAGTTTTACCGCATATCTTCTTTAGATATAGTCGCATATAGTCCTATCCCGATTCTTTCCCACCGGCTGTGAGGTGAAGACCACATGTCCCAAGAGTCTGCGCTCAAATGTGACATCATCAAACTACACCTTTGTTTTCAACAGGCGACCTCTAGCGGACGGGAAACTTACATAGTGCAGCTTTAATATATGGAAAAAAGTAGGAAGTCACGAAGTCTCATGAAAAACAAACACTTTTTCACAGAACACAAGTAAAGAGCTCCTTTAATAATCACAGCAGCTGTTGGTCAGTTCAGTGAGACTAGATCAATGTGCATTTAATAAGAGCAGAATATTTAAAAAAATGCACATTATTGTTGTTAATAAACGTTAATTTTATCTGCATATCAATTCAAGCTCAACATATAAACAAACATTTAATATTATTAGTAACTGCACTTATTAACAAAACAACACAAAACAGTTTTCCTCCAACGCCACCAAATCTGGTTGTGTTATATTGAGATTAACTCCCTTTTTCATGCTCAAACCGCAGCATTACACACTGAACATGGGATGAACATGGGAAAAGCTTTATATGTGCGTCTTACATCACTCGGGTTTACTGAACAGAAAGAGTTTGTGTGTGTGGACCTTGCATCAAGCCTGAAATTCAACAATAAGTGATGTGATATCAGCAATATAGGTTTATAGGGCATTGAAACACGTTTTCTGCCGAGTTCAGCGTTTTCTACGCAGCAAAAATAGGAGCAGTAATCTGGGTTTGAGCATTGCACAGCTTTCAGGAGCACACGGAGCTCGAAGACACAAATATCCTGTAATACGGAGAGTCTGATTTCAGCTTTAGTAGCAAAAATACACACATTTATATTGTAATGTAACTGAGATGCTTTTCTGACATGGAATCTATTTGGCTCTAGACTCAAATCAAGTCACACACACACACACACACACACACACACACACACACACACACACACACACACACACACACACACACACACAACACACACACACACGACACACACACACACACACACACACACACACACACACACACACACACACACACACTCACACTCACTCACACACACACACACACACACACACGACAGGACATGAGTTGTGTTTGATGAGAAGCTGAAGTCAGTTTTTGATTGATTCATTTCTGCTGATTTCAAAAACGCATGTAAATATAGATATTGCACAAAATGAAAACAATAATGTCAATATTATTATTATAAGTGTGAAATTAAAAGCGCATTTAATAAAATAACAAGCATGATTTCATCTCTTAAATCTCTTAGTGTGTGTTTTGGTCATAATTTAAACATTTTAAAATCTAATTTCAGCTTTTTATATAATAATTAGGACTTTTAATCATAATTTAGATTTTTACGCCATAATTTTGACTTTAAATTCAAAATGTTGACTTTTATCTAATAATGAGGACTTTTAAATCATATTTCAACATTTATCTTATAATTATGACTTTTAAATCATATTTTCACATTTTATCTTATAATTATGACTTAGCATGTCATATTTTTGACTTTTATCTAATAATGAGGACTTTTAAATCATATTTTCAACATTTTATCTTATAATTATGACTTTTAAATCATATTTTCAATATTTTATCTTATAATTATGACTTAGCGTGTCATATTTTTGACTTTTTATCTAATAATGATGGCTTTTAAAATCATATTTTTGACTTTTATCTAATAATGAGGACTTTTAAATCATATTTTCAACATTTTATCTTATAATTATGACTTTTAAATCATATTTTCAACATTTTATCTTATAATTATGACTTAGCATGTCATATTTTTGACTTTTATCTAATAATGAGGACTTTTAAATCATATTTTCAACATTTTATCTTATAATTATGACTTTTAAAATCATATTTTCAATATTTTATCTTATAATTATGACTTAGCATGTCATATTTTTGACTTTTTATCTAATAATGATGGCTTTTAAAATCATATTTTTTACTTTGTATCTAATAATGAGACTTTTAAAATCATATTTTCAACATTTTATCTTATAAGTATGACTTAGCATTTCATATTTGTGACTTTTTATCTAATAATGAGGACTTTTAAATCATATTTTCAACATTTTATCTTATAATTATGACTTAGCATGTCATATTTGTGACTTTTTATCTAATAATGAGGACTTTTAAATCATATTTTCAACATTTTATCTTATAATTATGACTTAGCATGTCATATTTTTGACTTTTAATCTAATATGAGGACTTTTAAAATCATATTTTCAACATTTTATCTTATAATTATGACTTAGCATGTCATATTTTTGACTTTTTAATCTAATATGAGGACTTTTAAAATCATATTTTCAACATTTTATCTTATAATTATGACTTAGCATGTCATATTTTTTACTTTTTATCTAATAATGAGGACTTTTAAAATCATATTTTCAACATTTTATCTTATAATTATGACTTAGCATGTCATATTTTTGACTTTTAATCTAATATGAGGACTTTTAAAATCATATTTTCAACATTTTATCTTATAATTATGACTTAGCATGTCATATTTCTGACTTTTTATCTAATATGAGGACTTTTAAAATCATATTTTCAACATTTTATCTTATAATTATAACTTAGCATGTCATATTTCTGACTTTTTATCTAATATGAGGACTTTTAAAATCATATTTTCAACATTTTATCTTATAATTATGACTTAGCATGTCATATTTTTGACTTTTAATCTAATATGAGGACTTTTAAAATCATATTTTCAACATTTTATCTTATAATTATAACTTAGCATGTCATATTTCTGACTTTTTATCCCACTATTATGACTTTTTGATAACTGAAATGAGCTGATCAGTAATATAGTTGAATATTTAGTGTAAAGACTCTTGATATTGGAGCATTTGAAGTTTGATTAATTATTCAGTCAGGCATTTTCAAAAGGAAAAAGAACTAAAAAGAGTTCAAGAAGCCAAAACAAATCATTTTATTTACTGCACTGTGGAAAATT